>JAWPHD010002395.1:0-32500 GCA_037043455.1 Cyrtodaria siliqua
TTAACTGAAACTCTAAATTGAAAAAAGAAAATATCATCTGGCTAAAATGAAATAAAAAGTTATGAAACATGTATCAGTGTCCTTGATGGTACTGATGACATATTCTAAGTTTCACTGACCAGTGGTTGCTGAAATAATAGGACTTGTCCAACAACTGAAAATCAACCTCGATGTTGAGTAGAGACCAACAACAGCTCTTCTTATTCTACGAATAGTAAAACTTAAAAAAATATTCTGGCTTTCAAGTTGACGGAAAAAATAATCTGGCCAGTGTATTAGGCGAAATAAAATCTTCAAGAAATGAAAAAATATATTCCGGCTCAAAGGAAAATCCCCCCCCCCCCCCCCCCCCCCCACACTCCACCCCCTAATGGTTGGTGCCTAACAGGAAATTGAATTTGTTGATAACAGTAAACCAGTCAATTGAAAAACACTGAAACAGTTAACAGTACATCTAATAACAGATAACAGTTAATATTTTTTCAGAAAAACAGGATAACAAAATATAAATTTCGCAAATAACAGGATAACAGAAATACCCCCCCCACCCCCCCCCCCGCCCCGCAACCCCCACCCCACCTCATTACCATGTTGAACTTGGTTGTACTAGTTTAAATACGTTTTAATACTAACACACATATCTTACAAAATTCATTATATTACTCCGAATATATATGACTATGACATTGTGTGGAATATCTTAAAAAATAATGCATCCAAAAAGACTGTGTTGAAGGCAAACTGATTGAAACGGGACACATCTGTGAACACGTTAACTTGTTCAGCGTTTCAAAAGTACGTTTTTTTATTATGTAATTTCTCTTCCAGGAAGTCAGGAAATGTATTCATACTGGTATGACTCACATCAGAAAATAGGTATCTAGATGATGCGCACTAACCTAATTTCACATAAAATGTGTTTGTATGCAAAATAATAAAGGGTAAAACGTGGAACATGTCAGTAAATGGGACATTTTCTTGAACATTACTCCTCAGAAAAACGTCATTTAGCATCTTAGTCCTATATAAAAGCAATAGCCATTACTAAACATATATTTGTAAAGCTGCCCCTTGCAACGAAGTCAATCGATCTATCGGTCGGTTGGAGGGTGGGTCGTATAGTCGGGTTTGGGTGGGCAGTCGGTCGGTCGGTTGTCTCTTTTCTTCAGTCTATATATTAAAGACACTATTGTGTGTGTGTGTGAGTTGGTTGGTGGGTGTGTGTAGTGGTGGTTGCGGTAAGTAGACAGCAGTCCGGCGAATCAGTCAGTCAGGCAGTCAGGCAGCTACTCGGGCAGGCAGACAAACCAGGCAGACAGGCAGATAAACAAGTGCATAAAGGTGCGTGCGTGCGTGTGTTTTTATGTCAGATAATACTTGCCCGGTCATGTCTTCAGTCCTATTTGTAACTTCAAAATGTATACTTTTAATTTCTAACTTCTTAATTTAACTCCCAAATGTCTTTATTATTTCTTATAAGTTCTTACTTCTAACTTCTACGTTATCAAGTCTTATTTCTAACTTACTTCTAACCTGTGCGTTCCATAGTCTTACTTCTAACGTTTAACTTCTTAGTTCTTACCTGACGTACCCACTAGTAATACCTTAAATGGTATTTTGGCTAAGTTGCTTGTTTCTTAAATAGTCTGTAGTCTTAAGCGGTCACTGAATTTGTCCATCCACTGCTCACGTGTTTTTTCCTGGGTTCTATACAGCTTAGCAGGTACAAAAATAACCCAAAGTGGTAAAAATAGCATGTATTTTTTAACCACTATACAACCCCACCACTCCCATAAAATATGTCATTTCAGCGTGGTTACCAACCGTATCAAAATGGAACACCGACATGAAATACCACTTAAGCTATTGAACGCTTTCGATGTATACACTTGAAATCATTTCGCCCTATCAATATTACGCGGGCTGAATGAACGTATGGAGGAACTGACGAACATTATTATACGAATATTGTTACAAGTATGTCGGTTCGTCTTTCCGTCTCTCTGTCTGTTTATTTTTTATATTTTAGTTTATTTAATCTGTCTATTTTTTTTATATATTCGGCTTTCAGTATATGTGTATGGCTGTCGGTCCATGTCTATTTCCGACCATTCTATATTAGGCCAGTCAATCTAAATTATATTATATGGTAGACATAGTACTCATTCGTGCAGAAATAAAACTTATGTTTTCGAAAGCTACTAACTTTAGAGAAATTCATAAACAATAATTCCACAAAATTGGACTGTATATATTTTAGATAGTTACAGAACACTTTAAAGTTGCACACTATGTTTATAAATTGCCAAACGCAATGTACGATTAATTCAATGAGTTTATTGAGGGCCATATTGAGAGAGAGAAGAGAGAGAGAAGAGAGAGAGAGAGAGAGAAGAGAGAGAGATTTTGTGTGAGAATTGGCGCTTCCAGATATGTCAGATTTACCGGGGACAAATTTTACACCTTTAAGTAATGTCTTTTATAATTGCATGTGGAAATACCCCCAACCACTTTAGATTATTCGATATTAAAGAGATGCAGCCTGTCCGGTCATCGCACAATTAAAGAGGAAAACATAGTGGCGAATTGTAAAATGGTCTACCACCAAGCATGCAGTGCGTTGCAAAATGATAGGGTCATAACCTCTTTTTGATAAACCTTTTAACAAGTTTAACAATGATAGTATTAAAGTGATCATGACCAAGGATCTTACAAAGTTTGTAAATCACGTCACCATAGAAATCAGGTTGTGATAGTCCTTGTCACAGAAGAGTTCTTAAATTACTTTTATATTTGGGAAAAGATCAGGGTTACGATAACATAGTTTTGCAAAAGTTTTACGAAGTTTACGGTAACGGTACCCCTGATGAAGTAGCTTTTTTAGTTATACAATGATTGCGAATATTAAAGTCTTCAACTCGAGTACAAGCTCTAGAAAAACGAATAAGTTGAGACATATACATCCCATAAGAAGTTGCTAGGGATGTTCTCATCTAAAGGGGGATAATTAACAATATAAAAATTAAAATTATCTCTCGCCATATATTTGCTAATTATTTCACCATTTTCAATAGAGAGATGTAAATCGAGAAAAAAAAGCGTTAGTATCAGAAATATTAGCTTTGTTAAGTTTGATTAAGATTGCTATTTGTCGAGCAGATCAGTGTTACGATAATAAAACTTAGAAAAAGTCTTACGTAACTTATGGTAACGGTAACCCTGTTGGAGGAGTTTTTCAGTAATGTTGAGATTACGATGGTTGAAGTCCTAAACACGGCTAAGTCTAGATAAAATGTGATGTTTTACGCATCGATTTCCGACTTGTTGGCCGTTCGTCGAATTGAAACTACTTCAGCCGTGGACTTATTCATATTCATGAGTTAGTATCATTTGCTGTATTATCAGCTTCTGTATAGCGTCTGTAGCTTTTAGGGCCTAAGTACAAATAATGAGCGTTAAATGACTTCCTATTTACAAGGACATTCATTTTGTACAGTTATTTGACTGTGATATGTTATGTTACACGCCAGGGTTAATTTAACCATTTTACGCCCAATTCCTTTCAACATATATGATGAATTCAAACTTTAGGACAGAACAACACGGTAATAACACACTATCATTTTGATTGATATGATATTGACTCATGAAATGGAACTTTTTTTTAATGTTAGATTCCTTTTTAGAAATGCTTGATATTTCAAACATGGCATGGTTATGTCTCAAAAAGAACTGCCATAACATGAACAATGGATCTTGATAAGAAAAATAAGTATAAAGATTGTTTTAATGTTTATTCCCCAGTGGCCTACTTTGTCACTGACCGTTCCAAGGCGGTAGCCCTATTGTCAACCCTTTTGTGTTTGTGATGTCGTTTGTATTTTTTATTACTTTTGCCTTTTCGTTTGTCTGTTTGCGTGTTTGTTTTTGTGTTTTGTGGTTGACTGTCGTCCTTGAATGCTGCTTTCCCTGTCCGATATTTTTACTCTTCTTTATAACTCTGAATTAAATAATTTGATAAAAAAAAAATGTCGATAGAAAATCATTTCATTTCAGTGATATGCCTAATGCCAGAAACATGCCATTGGTTCAGCAGTTTCTGAAAGAACAAAAGACAATCAATGTCTATATACGCAAACGTGGGATTCTGGGGAGGTGCCGTTTTAACTTTGAGGTATATTGTTGAACAGCGTGTTAAGGATAGATATACTTATATACTAGTGTCAACATCTGTCAACTGCCGCTTGAAAAGAAGAATTTCCTTCTAATATTTTATATTCTAGGTAGACACACCCCCCAGGGGCGGGCCATTGTGTTTACCTTGGGAACTTCATTTAAAAAACCCTGATAAACTACATTAAGCTAGTATAAATAACCCGTTTTATTAAAACATAACAGTAAATTAGTACATTATTCTTGCTTAAGGAGATGATGTTTTAATGTTTTCCTATATAATCTTATAAACCATCATTTGACCCTACCTTATTTACCAAAGGTCCTCAATTGGACAAACTTGCATGTCCAGGCGAATGAAATGTTTCTTGCGAAAGATAAATGGCATTACACCAGTTGACCTTAAGAAGAGTTTGTGTGTGTGCGTGCGAGCGAGCGAGCGAGCGTGCGTGTTTGCGTACGTACGTACGTGCGTGCATGTATATGTGAAGTACCTCCGTCTCATTTAACCGAGACGGAATTCTTAAGGCTGGGAAAATTAGAGTGTAAGTCGGTTTTAGAGTAATGCGGTGATGTGATGCGTCGGTTCATTTGATATATTTGCGTTCTATTCAGCTACAGCATGCCGAGAAGTGCTGGTGTTTTTTTGTTTGGTTCCTATATATCGACTAGCGACCGTTCTACACCTGCTACAATGGCCGTTCCTTTTGCGAGCAACGCGGACAATGGAGATATGTCATCTAAGTTTGCCTCAAGTTTGCATCGGTAGGCAGGTTTCTGTCACATTGGTAGGCATGTTGCTGCCACTGCCACCTCTACTCCATGCAAAACGCCACTGCACTACAGTTCTGCATCTGTTTTAAGTGTTGAGGTACATACGCAAAAAAGCCCTGCATGCTTCATCATGTATTCATACAGGCAGTCGACGTCTTATCGTTCTGTGGCAGATCCTTTGAAGTTGTCCGGGAATTGATATTTTGTGTAGCCAGTACTCCGTTCTCTATCAAAGACGTACACGTGTCGCCTACTTTACTTTAGACGTCTTAGCAGAGTTTCTATAAGTTCCATACATTTTCAAATAAATATGTCTTACAAGAGTCGTACGGGACTTCTGGTGCGGGCCATTTTAAACCCAGAGATATTCCTTAATGCTACATTGTTCCTATAGAAACATATCTTTTTAACGACAACAAATGTGTATTATTAGCTAATCTTGCCAGGCTGTGATTGTATGTTTTACTTTTTTGAATGTATACAGGATTTCTTTTAAAAGTAGCTTAATCTTTTAACGTAGGAGGTGGCTATCGCTTCAGTCATTATGAAACTTGGTCGATGTCGATTCACCTGGAATACGTCAACGAAATAGCGACTTAGGCGGAATCATTAACAGGGTAATTATAAGGCACATATATTAAATAGGTTGGTACGGAGGGTACACGTTTATTTTAGAACATTTATTCGCTTATCATATCGTCTTTGTTTAAGTTATATACTATTGCTAATACTTTGAAGTTCCCCTCATTCTAATCTATTGCCTTTTCGGTGACTAGTTCCTTACCACAACTTCATTTTTCTCCGAACCACATTGTTTGTATTGTTGTATGTGCTAAATGAAAGTTCGTCTCCTGACAGTGTTAATGATGAGTCGTCTGCATATTCCGATCCATTATATTAAAATCCTTTTAATGTTCGGGTTTATTGTTAAAGCAGCACTTAATAGTTTTACAAACAACATAAATAGATAAGGAAAAGGGGAATATCCCTGTCTCATTCCACTTTCTATACTAAATCGTCCAGATAAGCGTGCATTGTTAATTATAAAACCGTTTACATCTTTGTACAAAGTATTAAACCATTTAATAATGGAATCACCAAAACCGAAGAAAACGAATGTGTCTTTTGTATAAAATGACACTCTAATGATGCACAAGTCCACTAGTATCAGAAGACCTGGTAAGTTTTCCTTCTTTGCTTTTTCCATATATCAAAAATTAAGCGATTGCAGTCTTCCATGTTTCTTCCTTTAATAAAGCCAGCTTGTGTTTCGGAGGCAAGTTTATCTAATACTTTCTTTATTTGATTTTCATTGGTCGCTGATGCTATTTTTGTAAAAGTAACAGGTAGAAGAGTTATTGGGCACCAATGGTTTAGCACGAATTTTAGTTTACCTTCCTTAGGTATGTATGTGATAGTTTACTGTTTATGACTTACAGATAATTGTTGATTGTTGCGTATAAGTAAAGTTCAAAGAGTTAACTATATATCGTCTAATATCTAATCAGAAAAATATAATATTCCACCCTAAAGCCGTCCAATCGGTGTGATATATTGTTTTCCATATTTTTAAACTATTCAGTCATTCATCCATTGATAGTTGGCCTTCCAATGTATCTCTTTCTTTTACATTTAATTTGTATAAAAACGAATTGTCATCGCCAAAGAAAACCTACCTATCCAGTCTATTCGTGGTTGCCTTTATTGAGCTATGCAAATTGTTATAAAAGATGCTTTGCTCATTTCAAATTTCCTTCGGTTTAGTAATTTCGTTAGGATTAATAATTAAATTGGGAATATTTTTTCAGTATACTGCCTCTTTTCAAGTTTACAATTTGTTCCCCTCCACATTCGATTTTGCCTTTGTTCTTAATATAATGCCTTTAACCTTTTCTTCTCTAATTTCTCTATGCTCTGAACTTTATTTTAATATGTTATTTTCACATCTTTCTGAATCATTTTCGAAATCTCTAATACTTGATTCAATATATATATATATTTCGCGTTCTATTTTTTAATAAACAGAATATGATATTGTTTTACCTCTTTTTATAGCAGATTCATTGTTAGAATAATGCTCAATAGTATCGGAGATGAATATTTGTTATAATATTAACATATTCAACGTCATAAAGTAGACAATTATTCATTTTAAAGGTAACTATAGTCATTGTTTGTGCAAAGAATTTAAATGAAAATGTAACAGGATTGTGATCTGATTTATATTTTATGTCAATATCAATTGATGATATCTAACGTAATCTAGTTGTGCTTGGTTTTGTTTGATCCGGTTTTCACGCCAGATATCAATCAAGTCGAAATCTGATATGAGTTCTTTTAGACACTTTTGTAAGGGACCATTCGCATTTGATATATACTTTAAACGGAGGTCTGACGCAGCACAATCTACGAATATACATAGCCCACACTAGTTTCATAACCGAGACATAAAGAGACCATAAACTGTAGAACTACACACATTTTTTTTTAAACAAACATTTTAAACGGCTCAATGTATTTCTCTTCGTTTACTTCCAGACTTCTTACTCTTCTTTTGTACAGTTTATTTGATGACGCTCGCTTTGTATATGAATAGTAATTGCTAGGTGCGATATTTTTCCATCAGAGAAATCTATGCGTTATATATACAATAATAATATAATGATACTGATTGAAATGAAACATCTTAACGTTATTACACTCCATCAAAGACGAAAGCGTTGCTGCTTTATCAGGGCTGTCAAGGTATGGATAACTTTTAAGACAAATGTTAGAATTAAAACAAAACATACATAAAGTTAACGTTATTCTTGTCAGGTTGTCGTAAAATTTCATTTTAATTTTAAGATGTAAATTGACCATCAGAATACACAGGGGAAATGGTCATGTTTGAAGCGAATACCGTAATTATTAAACAATGTGGAAGTGGGAACTGTAGGGGATTATTCTTTTCACAAAGCGAAGATATTTAAATCAGCACAGATAAACTAAGTACGATATGTTACAAGAGTCGTGAAAACCATTGTTCTGAATCACTTGAAAACACTTAAGCTTACGTATACGGAAAATATGTCTGCCCGATCGTCTCACCCCATGTATCTCTCGATCTCGCCATCTCTCTTCCTTTTTAACGATCTTGATCTCCCTTCTGAGGATAAATTGGACATACATTGTGATGTCAATTGTAACACACACATACCTAGTAGGCAAACTAGTATCTCTGTGTTGTGTTCTCAGAGTCCTATACTGAACTCATCCATCTGATTTTGCTCTGCAAATAATTTAATTTAAATACATATAAGGACATTGGGGGTATGTTTCATCTATATCTAATTCGTCTTCTTTCGTTAAATGTATCTACACTCAGTACATTTGAAAACTCAAAACATTTTTGAATTTCTAGGTGTTAAAGATTCCTCGTACACATTTGGTTTTAAATGAAAGAAGTAGAGGAACTCCTATGCAGCTGTTTATCGCCATATGTTAACCTTTGGGACAAAACGACTAGTGGAGGAGTATAAAATACAATTGTGATTTGAACAAAAAAAAAAAAACGGATAACAGATAATCGAAAATGAAACATATTACGTTAAAAATGTACTGATTATACTTCTCTCCGTTGGCCAGTCATCATTGTATCTGTCCATATATCAGCCAGTCACTCTGGTTGTTTTTTATTTGTTTGATAGCGTTTTGTAGAGTACAAACACTTGCAACACATAACGGATCATCAATTATTATAAGTATTATTAACTGTGATATATGTATCGTTGTGTATTGATTTGAATTTAAAGAAACATACAGACATTATATAACACAATATGACAATTGAACATTGTAAACTGAGGTATATACACCACGCACACAGCTTTGCAAACGTTTATTATCATTACACTGATCTACTTTTAATTTAAAAAGAATGTTAAGATCTCTTCTACGACAAGAACTATCATAACCTGAATTCTATGTTGACGATATTCACAAACTGCTTAAGAACATTGGCCATAATAGTAGTATAGAATAGGGGAGGGAAATCATCGGGGCAGGATCTTCGGCAGTATAGAATAGGGGAGGGAAATCATCGGGGCAGGATCTTCGGTAGTATAAAATAGTACGGGAGGGAAATCATCGGGGCAGGATCTTCAGTAGGGGTAAAATGGGGTTCAAAACTTCGGGTCTTCGGGTAAATGGGGGTTCAAAACTTCGGGTCTTCGGGTAAATGGGGGTTTAAGAATTCGGGTCTTCGGGAAAATGAGGGTTCAATACTTCGGGTCTTCGGGTTTCCTCGGTGTATTGCGCGTCACATACCACGTGTCATATACCCACGTGTTAGATTCAACAAGACTCGTAACTTCGGTTTTCCTCGATGTACCACATCTCACATACCACGTGTTCACCCACGTGTTCGTACGCGTGTCGGATTCAACATAAACTTATTTTCAAGCATACGCAACAAGGTGACGTATCATACGAAGTGTTGCATCAAGTGAGCTATTACCCGATCCGCTCCATGAGCGTCGTCATGTCATTTTTCTTACTAGTTTTGACATACACTTTCGAACGTCTTACATATAATGAACGAATGACCGATATGGGTTCTCCCATTGTGTCGTATTTTAATTATATAATTAACAGACAGACAGACAGACAGATATTTTTTATTTATTTAAACTTTACAAGTTTATCATCATATACAATATGCCAACAATATTCGTGACAGAATAAACAAAACAAACAAACAACAAAAACATAATTTTGCACAATAGTTTCAAATAAACTGTATTATTGAATAATTAGACATATTAATTAATTGAATAAATATGTGGAAATGACACTGAACTTTAACTTACGCAAATTAAATTAAATATTAAATTAAAAAACAATTGTGTTCTCATTATCACAAAAGCATTAACATAAATAATTAATTGATAATAGTTTTCATTTGAGGATAAACCTAGTTTTGATTAAACAATAAATCATTACGAGAATCAAATGCTTCTTTTATAAACCAAGATAAATTAAACAACTCTTTCTTATTACGTGTTTTCATTAGCTCTATGAATTTTAAAACACTTGGACGTTTATAATAGTACTTTTTAATGTATTTTCTTCTTATATTAACATATACAGGACAAATCAAAACAAAATGGTATTCATCTTCAATGTCATTAGAATTACAAATGGTACAATAACGTTGGTTTCTTTCTAATCTGTTCTGTGCGTAGCGCCCAGTTTCAGTTCTTAGTGAATGCGATGATAGTCTTAGTTTTGATAAAACAATTATACGGCAAAATATCGAGATATGGTTCATATTCAAAATTGCCTTAAAATGTAAATACATTGACAAAACTCTATTTTTTACAACATCGCTGTTCCACGTTTGAAGAAAACAATCGACTAAATGCTGTTTAAAAACAGTATGAAATGTTTTCCAATGAACACTATTTGGATTATTCCAAACATAGCCAAAACCATACTCGTTTAGAAGCTTTTTAATATTCCCAGCTCAATTATTACGCCAATTTTCTATGTTATTGACGGAATTATTGTAAATACTAGAAATTATAATATTGTCAGATTTAACTGTTTTGTACCAATATTTAACGATTCTAACATAGCGCAATATATACAATGGATACCGCCCAAGTTCCCCCTAAATACCCGCATTGCTAGTAGAAGTCTTAACATATAAAATATATTTACAACATTTTAAGTGAATCCTTTCAATTTTTTTCGACTTAAAAAACCCCTAGGGTTCACAACCATAATTCAAAATAGATCCAACAAAGGAGTCGAATAATTGACACATTGTCTTCGGTTTAAAATTAAACTTCTTAGTATTAGCAATTAATATATGTAAAGCCTTTAAACCCTTCCCTGCTAAACTTACTTGATTTAAAACAAATGTTCCAGTATAATTAAAAATAACTCCCAGATAATTAAAATCGTTAAAAACTATTTCTAAGAAGTTGTCGTTATATGTCCATAACATGACCTCTATGTTCTTTCTTCGTTTGTCCTTTTGTGTTTGTGTGTTCTAATGTTTAGTAGAGAGAATTCATTTGCATGCTATTTTCCTGTTGATTGTTTTATTCTTTATTTTACGTCTTCCAAACATGAAATGTTATATAGGAGACTGGGACCTCGATTTTAAATCTCATCCGAAAGGTTGTGGAGTAACATATTGTAATGAATCATTCAATACAACGAACTATTGTATTTTATGCGCTTACAATGTGTAGCGAAATATATAAAATGAACCCTTGACGACCGTTGGACACGACAAAACTAAAAATATAGCAGACTCAGTTTGATTGAGCCTGTTCATGAGTGAGCTTGTAAACGTGCAAATCACTCACGCCCCCTAGCAACGCCTTAAGCGGTATTCTATATTTAACATGGTAGCTGTACCAATTTAATCACCGGAAGATGTTGTTCAAACAGAAAGTTTCGGGGAACAAGTATTATATATACTCAATATCTGTTGTTGTAATTTCCATAACAGTTTGCGTTTGGTCCCCAAATAAAATAATGGAAGTGCCCTAATTGTGAACATAATGGGCGAACTAAAATAATAGAATTTTGAAAGGGGTCCTGGGTCCTGCTTCAAACAGCAAAAGGGTTATATTAAAAAGCAGAAAAACGTAGACCAAGAATTATTAAACAATACCCATAAGTGTGTATAACTTGCAGTAGTGGAACCACTCAAATAAACATGACCAAAACATGTGGAGTACAATTAACAACAATAAACATAATTATCGTGCTCAACGATCATCAAAGATCGGAATGTATAACAGCACTCAAGGAAACTTGTTCATATTATATTTGTTCGAGTACACTTGGGGGCTGGTGGATTCAGAATGAGGAATAGCGGAGTTAAAATGAGGACACGACACTCCCAGGCGGAATGAAATTGAGGACATACGGAGTGAAAATGAGGAGATGTGGAGTAAAATGATGGACCAGCGGAGTAAAAACGAGGTATGACACAGTGAAAATGAGACTTCCGATTTACTAATGGGACTCATCGCAGTATAGTATTGCGACATGTACTGAAACAGGCGTGTCTTCTGTTAATGGTTTTGAAATCATTTACATACATGTATGAAAACGAGTACATCACCGCATTTTAAGAAGACTACGAATGGTGTAACTTGGAAGCTCTAACGCAGGATAGTGTGGCAAAAGATAAGCACGTATGTTGTTGTTGTGGACTTGGCTTTATCTCGGAGAGAGACGTTTATGTGCACGAGGAGCTTGACCATTCCGAATCGGAGATAAAAGACGCTATCGTCGAAAATTATTTTCATCAAAATTATTTAGACAGTTTAGATTGTGCCAAATGTAACCCGCACCACTTAATGAACAAATAGCATTTTCGAAAATTCATTAAAAAAGACTGCAGTGAATGTCACGAAAATATGGAAAGTATTTATCATTGTGCAAAGTGCTCGCCTAGTTGGTCATATTGTCCGTTGTGTGCGGAGTACTACCCATTTAACGCGTGACTCACCCGTTCAGCATCACAATTGTATTTCGCCAAAATGTAGAGGCACACATAGATGAACCAGTTAAAATAAACAATGAAGGACCATACAACCGGAAACGTGGTTAATTTGCTATCTTTTAGTTATTTAAAACCTAAGTTTGGATTTGAGCGCGCATACGTGAAAATCATCGGTACTAACAAAGGAGTGCCAAAGTGAGTATTTTATTTTTTCTAAACATTGTCTTGTACAGGACAGGCTAGCTTCCCTGTGATATGGAGTTTACAGAGTTTCCTTTTGGAGTAACAGCCTATAAAAAAAAATAACAAAATTATAAAGTCAATACTCGCCGAAAGTTATAAACTGCAAAAGGAGTATGATTTATCTAACGCCTGTGGACTTGTAAATATCGTTCTATACAAGTGTCTCAAAACTGCCAACGTTCACGCAAAACCTGTATATGGAATTGTTGTTATTGAGGATATTACATTGTCCCATATTTGGTTAGAAACGGATGGACAATGGTCGAATATTCTAGATAATACGTATGTAGAGCATATACCAGAATCAGTCTTTATTCAAATGAAAAGATCAAATCAGTTCCAAACGACAAGAATGCAAACCTGTACTTAGGTGATAAGGTAACTATTAAAAGAGGAATCCCTAACCACAGCGTGACGTTGTTTCAGTGGGTTCTTACAAACATGGATAAGACTATTTTACTATCACACAACAAATTCAAATGAAACGCTATTATCGAGGAATGTCAAATTTTATCGCGTATAATTTGGATTTGATTAATCTATCTACTCCTGCGAACACAACGTGTTGGAGCTGTGGGAAAATAGGAGAACCACTCAAATATTGTGCTAAGTGCAAAGTAGCCAGATACTGTGACGAGAATTGCCAGCATAGAGACTGGAGGCGGAGGGCGTGAGCCGTGGCTAGCATATTTCACTACCGCTCATGAACAGTCTCAATCAAACCGAGACTGCACTATTTCGTATGTGTCGTGCTCGGCCGTTTCCAAAGGTCCATTATCATACTCTTATTCATAAACCAATTTGCATGCCACCTAAATCGTTTTGAATTACATGTACTCTTAAAGGCGACTTTGTTTAATAATTTAATCAGAAAAGTTATGTTCGAAATCACAACTGCATCAGATAGGAAGGTTTTGTGAGTAAACAGTACATAAAAATGATAAAAGTTGTTAGACTTCAGCAGTTGTTTTGACTCAGTCCGGAAAGAAACAATGACGTGAAAACACGATACAAAATCATCATTAAAATGAGTTTTGATTTATTTAAAAGGCCTAACACACAAAGACGTTCTGGAATTAGCACAAAACCATTAAAAATGTCAAGGGACGTGAAAAGAATAAAGTACCAACCAGCGTATGTTAGAACGCGAAACTATACCGCCTATGACAATGGAAGAGCGGGTACAAAAGCAACAAGTGCAGCAAGGTAAAGGTACAAAAAGGCGTCAGACAAAAACGATTTTGACAAAAACGAAACGTTTAAAAGAGCCTTCTAGTGTAAAAGTGCCTTCAAAAGTACACACTTCTTCACAATCGTCTACTATTTCAAAACAAGACATCGAAATTATTTCATAAGTGCGTCTCAACTCCTCCTCCGCCTCATTTAGCTGTAGACAGTCGTGTAAGAAAGACATGTTTGAATGCGATATTTGTCTCAAACAATTTGCAAGATCGGATAACATGATGCGTCATAAGAAAACGGTACATGGAGAAGAAAAAAGCAGCATTGAAAAGGATGATGATACATTGTCCATGACTATTAACACATCCGATCAATAGGATGTATCAGAATCATCGGATGATGAACATTATAAACAAAGTGATGCGGAAGATATGGAAAGCGACGTCGATGACGATCCTTGGACAAGTCTTATGAGTTGTCAGTCTGAATTTGAAGAACGAGTACAACAACTTATGGATGACGGTATGAAGGAAAACCTGGCCCGTGCAAGGGTGTACGAGAAGATGACGAATAATTACCGCGACGTTCTTATGAATGTGTTTCTGGAGAGGCTCGTTTGGTATAACAGGATGAAAAGGGATTCAGTTTACAAAGCAATCAAAGAAACCGTGAATAATTTAAAAGACATAGGCCTTTATGAAAGTGATGAAGCGTTAAGATACGGAATACATAAACGACGATTTCTCTTCGATAAAATACTGAAACAATTCAATCCACCGGAAATTGATTCCGAAGATGTAGAAAAAATGGAGGATGTAGACGAATAAAACATACTTTAATGTGCAGGAATAACTACCAGTGTTATGGTTGATACGTTTAATAGTACGAATGATAGGATTTGGACAATTACTGATATATGTAAAACGTTATGACAATATTTTTTTTGGTTTATTCTTGCGGTCTACCTTTTGTAAGTTTATTTTCATTGTGCATAGTATCATTATTTGCATATGCATACGAAAAATGTGTAGATGAAGTGATATTCGTTGCACGTTTCTTTGCCTCGTGGTTTTCTTTTAAGAATAAAACCTCTAAAATGTGTATGAATATTTGTTGTGTCTTTTACAGTTATATTACCACTTCAGTCGAATTTCTAGGAGGGTCCGTGGCCGAGTGGTTAAGGTCTCTGACTTGCCCCTCACCGATGTGAGTTGGAGTCCCGCTGGGGACACTTGGGGTTAGAGTTTTTATAAGAGTTAGTTTTTCAAGCACCACCTAAATCAGATAACTGAAGCCTTAAAAACACCTGTGTGTTAGCATATTTTTGTGGTTTGAATGGCGACTTAGTAACTGAAAATCTCTTTTGAAGACAAGAAATACATGACATCTGGGATCAGATTAAACAAATTGTCTATATACTTGTTTATGAACACCTCACACCTCACACTATAGAATATTATTTACCTCTTAAACAAAACAAAAGTCACCTCTCATGTTTTGAGTTGGTCATATACTTCCAGTCTTTTGAGTGAAACTTATACCTCCGGAGGTAAAGATGACATCTCTTCTTTATAACGTCTAAATGTTTTATATTTTCTACAAAATAATTCAAGCATATACCACACGTGAGATATCATCCATGGCTATATTCTCACAATCGACAGCCCTTAATAGCGTTTCATCTGGATTTTGTTTTGATGTCACTGTCATTACCTATAAACAACACGTGTTGGACTTGAGATAAGACAGGAGGACCGCTCAAATATTGCATTAGTTGTAAAGTAGCATAATACTGTAATAAGGATTGTCAACGCAAGAATTGGTTACTTATCAATCAAAGCATATGCGTTGCCCCATTTTTATTTTAATGTTAACGGAAAAGGAAATGGAAGTTCTCCTCAATACGAGGACTGAGCTCAAGAGGGTCATCCAAAGTCAAACACCAAAGCAATGGCATAGCTTCAGATGTGAAAAGGTGGCTTCTAAAGAACGCGCACTATTTTATCGAACTTCAGTTTCTGTTCGCCAGTCAAGACGTTAGGACGTGTTTACGAAAATATGGATGTTTTCCAAATGCCTATAAAATCGGTGAAAAGGAGATTAAGAACGCACATAGCTCGTGAAAAAAGAGCAGCGCCTCAGTCCGGAATGTATATCATATTGATCCTCCCAGCGGAGCAGACGACAGCTATAGTCAAGAGTGTGCTAGAACGCCAGAATAAACCTAAATTCAATTTAATCGACCGGGAAATAAAGCTAATGAAAGAAACTCGCGAAAATCGTAAGAAAGTCAGCCCCAAGGATGTATAAAAGTTTGAAAACCACAGGAGAAGCGACATCTATCGGGAAGCGCAAGAAGACCAATCAGGCAACAAGCGACCCTGAAAATGGTAACACTGACATAAGACCAATGTTAAAGTAATTGTGCAGCAACTCCTCCTCATTTGAGTAAAGTTTTTCAACTGCGATGTATCAGTGTGATATTTGTTTTAAGAATTTTGGGAGACACGACAATATGTTACGGCATAAGAAATCTGCGCATTTTAATGAAGAATCGGAAGATGATATGTCTGACATTTCAGAGCAAGAGGACATTTTCGGCGTTATCGACTCCGACGAACCCGAAGACTCTGATGAAAACGAATTTGAAGATTCTGATGAAAACGAGTCTGAAGATTCTAAAGGGTTTGATCCTTGGCAGGCAATTGTAGACGAGGCATTCGAGAAGTGCCACCCTCAGTACCTAGGTGAAGTAGAAAAGCTGACGGAAGTTGATGACATGAGTGAAGCGCGAGAACAGGTTTTCAAGGGTATGAAAAACATCTACCGCAAAGCTATGATGAATATCTTCGGAAGTAAGTTCAACGCGATAAAAAACTATCCTGTTTACAAAGCTACCAAAGAGACCGTCAATCACCTGAACGACACGGATAACTACAAGTCGGAAAAAGCCCTTAAATACGGCATACTCGAACGGAGGTTTCTGTTTGATAAAATTCTCGATGACTACAACCCTACTGAAATGTCCGAAGACATGGAACAGGAATAAATGTCTGCGTGAGACTGGTAATAAAAAGACATAAATGTCAGAAAAATGCGTATTTATGTCGATCTATGCGAAGGAAATATCACGGGTGTTTTTACACTTGAACTATTTGATAGCCTTGAGAAACGCGGATGCTCGTACTAGACTTCAACTGCTTCAACATATATCATGGAGACAAGTTGACGCAATCGTTGAAAAAATAAAGATAATAGCGAGAAGATCTATCTTTCTGTTGCGCAGGGACGTCCCTACGTTTGAAAGGAAAACGAACATCATCCCAATGCTGGCTTCAAGTCGAGTGAATCGACGGAGGAAAAATACTTTATTACAAAGATATAAATCGCTATTGACGCGAGTGCTTAGAGTAGTGTACACTGTACAAACCATAATGGACGAAATAAGAGAAACTGGAGAGGAATAATAACGGTGGCTTTTAGCTGGAGGATAGAGCTGATCAAAGTCTCGGACCAATAACTGATGTATTCAAAGTTATATAAAAGAAACTTAAGCACATAAATGTTAGAAAAAGTATATTTAACCGTTTAAGTTGTAACATTTCTGTAAATCATTTTTTAATGTTAGCTCAATATTTTTAATTAAAATCTTAAAAGTGTACTTTATTATCTTCCTTTATAGCAACACCTTTATTACAGAGATGTCACCCGTTTATATCATTTCGTAGTATTTCGTATATATAGAATCTAAAAGACTATATTCACACGCAATTTGCTTAAAAAGGATAAATATATTCTAATTTGTTTGGTTATCTTTACCTTCTTTCGAAGAATGTGTGTTTAATGATTAAAATGGATAAATGGATGCTTCCATATGTTTTATACGTTTTTAAGGGTTGAACTATTGAACTGTTGTATGTTCACATGACTAACGTAACCATTTTGAATGCAAACAAATACATACACAAACAACTGGTGGATCTAATCCATGCCATACATTAACTTTTTATATAAATTTAGAACATTTCCTTAAAAATTACTTCCCTTTATAAAACAATAGTTTTACACACTTAAGCTACGGAACTAAAAATAGTATCCTCATGCTCTCATTTCAACTCCTCATATCCTCATGTTCACGTCTCGTTACTCACCGGAGGTGAGAGCGACCTATACATTGATGATACCTTTTTAAAGAAAGGCACACATGAATAGTGGTTTATAATGACGTACACCCACAATTAATCACTGATACTGTTCATTAAACGACTAGTACAGTAAAGTTAGGTCATATACGCCTGAATGGTAAACAGTTGACTTGAGGTGTTAAATATGTTGTCATGTTAGTTAGAGGAAAGAGTTCATGGTGGGACGACATATCCAAGGTTGGGTAACAAACATATCTTCGTTATATCATCCTACGAAAGACAAGTTTTAGGTGAATAATGTGACGGATTTGTCTCGAATAAAAACTCAATTTTGCAACAGGCATGGATGATAATAGTTAACATTCGGTAATTTTCGTTGGCGTCTTTCGATATATCTTGCCATATTGTTTACCTCAATTACAGTTCATTCAGTGAAACTAAACATCCTTTCAATCGTTATTCTGTATTGTGCATCGGTTTATATTAGCACTTCCATTACACGAGATGTAATTAAGTTCTAAAATACTGCTTTTTCCTAGTCATTTACTTTTCTATACATAGACATCAATGTTCTAACTCTTATGTTTATCAAATAATATACATTTAAACTAGTAAAGTGTCAATACACTTTTTCAAAATGTCAAAAAGTTCGGGTTATCTCAAGGTAACACTATTACAACTTAAGTCATAATATAAGTTTATCTCTGTGTACATAATAACAGAACGAAGTCTGCGTGACTATTCTATAGGTTTTTAATTTATATAAAAGAAATACAAAAGTAACTACACATGATTATCAAATTAAACATTCGTCAAGTCAAAAAGAAAAAAATACCCAAATGTCCAGAGATTACATTAAACCTTTCTACTATCTATTCTATAACACTGAACGTATATAAATCGTCACTTGTCATCAGCTATTGGCTGATTAATGTCAACCACAAATGAAACACATTTTAATTCAGCATTTTAAATATTCAATAGATGTTTTTCTCTTTACAAATCATGAACACATATACTTTAGCCCACCGGCTTAGCTTCTATTAGGCAATATAGGCCAGTGCATAAACACATCAATTTGAAAAATAAAAAAACATGTCCAAAACGCAATACAAACTGAAGTCGGAGCTGAGTGGGGTGGGGTGGTGGCCCTAGTTTGTCAGGCATAAGAAGTGTGCATACGTCAGCTACGCCTCTGATAGCCTATATTCCATCATACAACCGATTGCGATGCGTTTGCGACATGTTTAACATTTTGAAGATAACACTACTCAGTATCACCCTAAAGTTGAATTTCTGGAAATATTTTATATAAAGTACCCTTTTCACGGAGTTTAGATACAGACATCCCATTCATTTCGCATTCTGAATAATAAATGCGCGACAAGCGTGAAGTTTATAACGTTGGGGAGAAGTGTGGTGTTCAAATTCTTATAAACGTTCTCAGTTAGGCTATTGACAAAATATATTCATTACATTTATTACGCAAACCATCATGTACCGTGCAAATAGTTTCTCATTAAACAGAAAATTGAATAGGGTACATCAGGATTTTTCTATAAACGCCTTAAATTATAAAAAAAAAATCCAATTAATGATAAAACACTTATATCGATCAAAATATGATGTTAGAACTTTCCATATAGCTCGGGCGGAATCTGACGTAAAATACTGAAATTAGGGCTCATTCATTAGGTTTTGGTCATGTAGACTAGAAAATAATTGTATTTGTCAATTTTAAGACGGACAACTAGATTCCCATAAAAATCCTGATGTACATCCTTTAAAAAACGGTGGTTAGACATGAGTTGATAACCTATGAATTACGCCAGTCCTAATGATGACGAAGTTACTAATTTAAAGTCGTTGTTTTATTATTATTACAACTGCAAAACAATAAAAAAATCTACAAAATTCAAATTTATTGAACGCCCCTCCATTCACAGTCGAACTAACTTCGTACATTTCCGTCACCATTCGATAAAAAACGTGTTGTCATTTAAAATCCATTTTTAAAACGTCTATTTTCAAGCATTAACGGTAACATGTTTTTTAATTCCAGGACAAATAATTTCATTTGAACGCGTACCATTGAATTAAACCGATAAATACGTCTAAAATTCATTGTTGAATCCATTTTTTAGTAAAGTCTTATACTTGATGTTCATCGCGCTAAAAATAACTGCCGATGTTCTAGATTTTGTCGTTGTTGATAAATACCTTAATTTTTCAACTATCTGAGTTAGCTGCGGTCGTACAAAGATCGAACCCGCGTAAATGTACACCAGTATTTTGGCGGAAAGGTTAAAGGCGAGAACATCCACACTTGACGGGAGATTAACGCCAGAGGCACATGATGTCATCAAAACGACCTCGCTTGAGTCACGTGGTATAAGTCAGTGATGGCACCAAAACGTCCTGAGGACGCTCGTTGTTTTTCTTATTAGTCCGTGTAGGAGTTTTCGGGTTAATCTATGTCATTTCCTTTCAAGTTTTAGATAAGAACCTTAGTGATAAATGTTTGCTATATACATTCATCAAATCATCCTAAATATTTAAAGTATGTCAAACGTGTGTGACATCTCGTTACGGGTCAATGTCATTGATGTCAACACATCGTTTTTATCTGATAAAAATATGAAAGGTTGTTCAAAGTGACAATGATACATTTTTAACAATAATCAAAATTTCAGCGTTACATTTTTAAAAAAATATTGACTGACATGCAATATTCAACACTGTCCATATTACAAAAGGACATATTGACAGCTATTTAAGGAATAAGTTTCTTATTCATTCAAATAAATATCAAATATCGGTAATAAACATAATTCATCGAGATGTTTCGAACAAAATTGCTCAGATTTTATGATTGAAACTAAAGCGACGGTATGCACCTTTAACAAAATACCATAATGGACCAATTTAAGCTGGACTAACTTAACCTTTTTTTAAAAGTCGGTTACCCATATCAAAGGTCTATTTTTGCGTCAGGTTAATATATTGTAACACGTTAATCAAATTCATAAGATTTCAAATCGGTTACACTGAACAGATCATGATGTTCCGTTTAATGTTCTCACATAAGGTTATATATAATAAATTAAATGTCGTAGTTATTCACACGCTTAATTTATACTGTTGTTTGACTTTAAAATAAAAATCTTGAAACATCTTGATATCGTGTTATTCTTATTGCATTTTGTTCGTTTATTTGTACAGGTTTTACATCATGTTTAACGTCGTTCTAATATTTTCTCTTTATCCATGTTTCATCAAAGAGGTTCGCGCAATCAATAAACCAATAGTAAAGGTCAGACACACGGCACCGAGTTGTTTTTATATATTATAGTCTGGTACCCTTCCCCTACTGCGTTTGCTACTCTCTCTTCGTGGGGTCAGGCAATGGCTGGTGGCATTTTGAATGAGGCATTGTGGGTCAATGTGTCAACATGTTGTTTTTAAATTCGAGAACGTCATTTGTTTAAAAAATAGTTTCACTCATAACTGACATACAAAAGTTGTGACCGAGGTGAGGGTTTGATGCAATGCGATCTTATTGATCTAAGTCATGTAAAATAGGCGTCTCCTTCTCCTACAATGTCGTTTGGTGAATAGCATATTGTCTGTTCTTTGATTTAAAACCGATTTCATGTCTATGGGCCTATTAATAAGGAAGTTATGTCAGTTTTATGATTTGTCGTACCCCACCCACCTTCATTTTACATGGACCCTATTTGAAAACAGTTATATTAATGGTTCAATAACAAATAAATTGATTTTGTAAATGGAGTTGCTGTGGTCGAGTGGATAGCATACTTTACTCTCGTCCTAGAAGTCATGGGTTAAATTTTGTATTCGCTTTGGGGTGCCACATCCAAGGTATATCAATCGCAGGGTCCATCGAATCACCGCAAAACACTGCAAAACACCGATGACCAGCACAAAACGCAATTATGGGCCTATATGCATGAAATCTATTATCATTCTTTATGTCATGGCTTTATGATAATTAATCTTCCTCAAATCGAAATCGACTGAACAAAAAAATAATTTCACGAAATGTAACTCTTGGTGATATATTAGTACTGATTTACCTCCCGCAGATATCGATAAAGCCGCCTCGGGCGTTATGTAATTGAGCGTGTCGGCAGTCACACTTGCACGCTTTATGGGGGCCATAAAACATTGAGAATCATTATGTATCTACAGTGACCATATGGAATGAAACTATAAATGCACTTTAGTAAATTTATGCAAAACACATTTTTAAAAAATCAGTTTGATATTTACATGAAATACTTTATTATAAACAAGCTTTTAATAAGCTATAACAGAGAATAGTTTTTTTTTTTAAGTGTATTTTTATGAAAATGGCATTATAATAGTGAGAACTTCTATAAAAGCTGTTTAAAAGTTAAAAATACCATCATTTTTGATATAGCAAATGTTTCGTTCTGACTCCTGTTTTGCCTAAAATGGAAATACCATCAGTGGACAGAGAAATACATGTGTAATGGGTTTTTGCATGAATTAAACATTTATGCGTACAACTCTTCATGATATATATTTCTCCGCGTCGTCTGCTTAATGTGATTATCGCAAACAACAACAACAACAACAATTAATAATTTAAAAAAAATTGCTATCTTTGCTTGTAAAACAGACCATCTATAACTAGTGTCATTAACAAAAAAACTATATCAAAATAAAGATTAGTGTTTCACCTATTTAGAACCGTTTGCACCTAACGCTTCAGTTTCGTCATTATGCGATATATTTACAATTAAAAAACACATGTTCGACATATTTTAAGAATTTTATATAGAACATATAAGGACACTAGACATGCTAGATGGTGTATTTAAACTCGAAAACAGACCAAGATCCTTTTAACATAAAAATATGAAACTTATATCAAAATAAAGATAATAAATTGTATTTTAAGAAACCGTTTTCGTATTGGCGAGTATATGCAGTTACATAGAATGTCAGAATAATAAAAAAAACTGCATAGGAACCAATTTATTAGGCTAATATCTAATAATACTATTTATATTAATTAATATGAAATATATTTTAGAACTATATGATTCTGAGTGTATCCTGTGTACATTAAATATCTCTGAACTGCTGTCACTGTCAGACATACAAAATCTCTTAATAAATAAATAAACTCTTCCTTGGAAATGAGGCTTTACATATTTTACTGAAATTACACTTACATACAGTTTAATGTTATGCCTGATAGTGGCTCTCAAGTCACATAAGCTTATATTTGTAATTAAAATAAGTTTTGCCATACCGGTAAGTCCATTTGTACTACAAAAGGGTGTTTTGAAGAATTAATTGGCAGAGTAGCCAACAGTGTAAACCTTGATTTTTTTTGTGAACTCTGATGACCTGGATATACAGGTTGCATTGTTCTTTGAATTTTGCACTTATTTAATAACTGATTAGAAAAAAATCTTTTTTCTTTTTATAAAAATATTATATAAATGCATGTACATGTATGTCTATATTTTGCTAAATGTTAAAGGCACATAAACCGGTATAAAAAAAGTCCTATATATATTTAATAGATATATATATAAGACTTTTTTTTAAACCGGTATCTGTGGTTAAAGGTGCATGTGTACCCTAATATCAGTTGATGAATTGAATGTGGTCTTGTTGTTTAACAGCTCGTCAACACCAAGGTTACATGTATAAAGAGCTTCGCCAGAGAGACAAAAGGAAACATAGTAAGCTGGGAACCTGTCCAGCACCTACAAATATATTTGGTTTTAATAAACAATATGTATTCAACAAATAGGGTGTACAATTATACAGTACAGGAGCAGACAAGTCATTTCACGTGCCTGAACCGCATAACTCAAACATAAATAATTGGGGTTGGAGGCAACGTAGTTCCCATTTTGCAAGCACGTGCAGATGCGCGGATTTTATAGTACTCTGTTTAGAAACACTAGTTTAAAGCTTATACTAGATGGCAAAGAAAACAAATCATATCAGAAGTCAGTTATTATGTCGGAGATTTATAAAACAATCGTGTTGACAGGTTTTATTGAGATATCATAGTCGGAAATCGCGGTACAAATGCGAAGATCGAAAAAAACTAGTTTTTGTTTTCTTCGAAATTGCCAATGTTTCAAAACGGATACAAAAATTGTATATTCTTAAATATTGTTGAAATTGACAGGAGTCGAAGATCATTACCTGATCTACCTTTTTTGAAAATTTCTTATTTTTTCGTGAATATACATTTTGCGTGCCCGTTTTGAAAGTTGGTACCTGCATTTCACTCTTTCAGAGGCTAGTCAAAATGGCGGCGACACAGAAAAACACCCAGCCCAGGGCCTATCAGTCGCAGGCCACAAACCCACTTCTCCCTGGACAAATTAACATCATATGGTCAATACACAGTCACAGAAACTAAATATTGTGAATTGAACTGAACGTTTATAAATAGCTAAGGAATGTGCTAAAAATAGCTCACACACATTCAAAGGTCAAATAATGCTGATCCGTGTACATACACAGACAGATCGTTTGCACATACGGCCCGATTGACGGTGACCGATGGATTATTTCAATTTATTTGCACAGAAGTAGAATTAAAACAGTGTTACAATCACGATCGTATACAATTCCAAGTTTTGCATGAGTGCGTAATTTACCAAATACAAACAAATAGATCTATTACAGCAGACAATGTAGAGAATTAAAATTGAAAAGTGGAACACACCAGCAAATGCCTGAAATAGGTCATGGCATTGTCTGCACTGTAGCCTTTGTAAGTAAATACACTTTTAATTTCTGTATGACAAGTGTTTAACGTTGAAACATGTAAAACGGTGGTGGTTGATATATATTAACTTAATTCTGATAATTTTTTAGAACACATGAGTGATGAATAATTGATGAAAATGTAAGCCTTGAAAATCTACTATTTGTTCATGAATGCCACCTGTGACTTACATTTTGGACAGTATCATCTTCTGGAAAGCACCACTTTCAATTCCAGTTGTGTTTTAAGTAAAATGTTATGGAATGCTGACATTGTTAGCATTGAGAAAGTTGGACAGAGTTATTAATATTAAAAACAAATGAAACAATATCATATATGACTTGTTTTTTTCAGGTCTGCTAAGACTAAGTTAGCTAGAGGCAGTGTGCAGTATTACCATAGCCAGATTCAAGTCAAATTTCCCAGTCTCACAGTATAACTACATCAAGAGCCTTGTATTAGCCAGTATGTAGGTAAGCGCAGCTTCAAAAAATCTATGAATTTATCAATGTTTGTTCTTTGCAAAATATGTGGCATTGTGCACCAGTCCTGCACCACAGACATATTAATAATTTGTTATTAGGTCTGTGCCTGCACTTAGTCTCAGACTTTTTATACTAAAAATAAAAATGGTGTTTTACAGCACATCGACACATAAATAGGTCATATTGTGCTTAGTACATATGTAAAATTAAACAAACAAAATAAAAAGGTCCCTGTATTACATCTAAATTATTAAACTTAACCAAGACCCTGACTTAACATAATGTGCTGGCATGGCCCAGCAATAGCATGGTGGATGATAGCAATCTGGAGCTTCCGGTTCAAGTCACACATGCACCACTGAGTTTCGTCTATGGTTTCGGGCAATACATCTTCCCTCAGTCTTGTTTGTTCCTCAGCCTCTTTTGTTTGATTGGGATTGAAACTGGGGAGTCTATCCTCCAAGCACGATAAACAACCATAGAAATTATTAATATATACATTAGTACATTAGTAAGAGTAAGACAGGTTCTCGAATTCCTATGTGTCATTTGGGGCGGCTCTAAATAAGGTATACCGGTAATAAATGTGTTGATTTAGCAGAAAACGATTATTTTTAATTTATTGTACATGTAAAAAAAGTTCTATAATCACTATTCATTTACATATTTCAGTTCTACAACTTGTTACCTATTTAAGTTGAAACAAAATATCATGTATGTCATTTTTATTTTCAGAGCCTGGAGTCCTGAGATGCTGGGAGTTAGCTGAAAATAGTTAGTGATGTCCCAATATATATGGGAGGATTTTATTGAAACAAGTAGTCACATATAACTTTTTACAACATTAACAACAGAATCAGAAATACTTAAACGAACAAGAATAGTATATAATAACAAGATGGTGTACAATATTTTATTTTTTTTATGAATCATGAATCAGCAATACCTCATACGGACAGTACTAGCATCAACTTCAAGAAAAATATGTCTAGTAAGAGGATCACCAGTTCAGCCAGCACAATATCATATCAACATGCATATCCGACTGTAGACACAAGGTGGATCGTTGGCGACATTAACTGGATAGTTCATTGGAGTGGCTCAAAATAAGGGCTAATATGAAAATATAAATGTGTTTCTGTTAATCTGACCGGCCGTGCCCAATTTATTTATTGGATTAAAATGTTTTCTGAATTTTATTGGATTATATAAAAGTTTGTGGAATAACAGATGGCAGGAGGTGTATATTACCGGTTATACCCAGAAGAAAAGTGAGTGGTCTTCCTCACCAAAAAAATAACAAACAGATACATGTATATATATATAACCCCACATATGTTCAAATTGGCTTGCACCATATAAACAATTACATATTAAAGGGACATGCAGCAATCTTCTTTTTTTTAAACTCCAAAATGTTATAACTTATAATTTAAATATATGCAAGCGGGTGTAAAGTGAAAATAAATTACATTTTAATGCTTGATAAAAACTTGATAAATGCTGTGTGTCCCTTTAATAAATAAAAACAATTATTGTATGATGCAATTTAATTTTTTATGTAATACCCTTTATATTTGGGATGTTTTGATGTAAATATTTGAAATAAAATGTTTTAAATCAAATAAATAATTCATTTTGATATCTGACTTGTTACATATTTTTTACTTAGTCATGAAAGATAATATTTAAGGCCTTAATATGTACCTTAAATGTTTATTGTTTACCATTGAAAGGTGAGGCGGCATATGGTGTTAGTTATCTGTGCGTCTATATCCTTCCACAGTTTTTAACCAATCTTTTCGAAACTTTACATGATCTTTATCTATGATGTCTAGAGGAGCATATCGATTTTGCATCAAAATAAAATTTATTTATGAATATATATTCTTGCATAGTACAATTTTCCACGGATTGTTTTCAGTGCGTTCATTCAAGTCCCATGGACATATTGAGTTGAGATGTTCGGTTGGCATTTTATATTTGTATACATTCTCATCTTCACCTCTCACCGCTGCGGGTTCAATTCCCACTGGGAGCTCAACTTGTAGGTGAGAAAGTGTCGATTCTTACAGATAGCAGTAAGTACACAGTACTGGTTCTACCCAGGAAATATGGCCTAAAATGTGCTATAATGACATAAAACACAATTCAACTTTAAAAATATACAGTAAAAGAAATGGCCTTCTTTATTTTCCTTCGATGCTATCAGTATAAGTATTACGACAGTGTTTCTGTCTGATAAAAAATTCATCTTAGGTTTCAACCGACAAATGGTCTATATTTAAACTAATACAAGTAAGATGGGGCCCTCAAACCCTTTTATGTGTGGGTGATATATTCCACGGTTGATTCATGATTCTAGCATGGGACAGCTATAGTACATATGACAGTGCTGAGTGCAGTTGCGGATGAATTGAATTGAATATTTAACGGCTCATCAACACAGTACAGGTTATTTAGAGCCGCCTCAGTGAGAGGGGAAGGATACATAGGAATCCGGGAACCGTGCACTACCCTTATTATCGAACAGATTCCTATGGTTCTTTAACATGCTCGGATGATAGACCTATAAGCGGGACCACCCTGTTTACGTCCCCATCCGACGGATGAGGCTAAGGGAATGTGTCTTGCCCAAGAACACACCGACAAAACTCAGTGGCACCACCTCCGGTTACAAATCCGCTGCGCTACTGACTGCGCCAAGTTGCGGATGACAATTAGACACTGGACAGTCTAGTCAAAAACACAGCAACAAATATATTATCTGAATATGTTTAAGAATGTACTGTATGCTTGGAAGAGCTTTCAAAAACAAACTAGCTTTCATGATTTTAGTTGGGGTGGGATGGGGATGGGGCGCATCCTTTTAAATCTCAGTTCAGATGCCCTCCCCCTCCTTCTCTCCATCCCAACTCCCATCTTGAACAGTAGCGATTGTTACGTAAACTTTCCACATATGAGAGGGTGCCCAATACTACCCGCTCCATCGAATACGCGCCTGCAGTTCTTGCGAGGTCAGTCGAGTCAAAATTACAGTTAAATCAAACAATTCGTATTTTCGTGTACTTTTGATAAAGAAATAACATGCTTTTCGTGATAAGAAGCAAAATTCATGTAATGTGTGAGCTAAAACAACAATTCAAGTATCTCCTCGTACTTTATTTAACAAAAAACACACGGTTGTTGTCATTTTAATCGTATTCTAAAGATGGCATCTTTTAGAGTTATCGCCCCTCGCTTCGACATTTTACAAGGCGGGTCTGAATTTATCACGCAGTTGAGCTTCTAAAAAAAAAGTCGGTACAGACGAAAATCACGAAACCTAAAGGGGAAATGAAATTTCATGATCAAAAATTGTCACAATTTTCCAAATTATGCGTTTTAAAAAATTCAAAATTCATTTTTTTTTGACGTTGCCGAAAGTTGACGTACTACTTTTCGTTGTCAAGCGTGGTTGCGATATTTGAAAGATGTAGGAAAATATCAAGGCTGCTCCCCTACTGATATGTCAAATAATACCGGGAAAGGATTTTACAAGCAGCTTTCGATGAAAACTTATATAAATTATGTTCTCAAAATTATTTGTTACTAGGAGTAACAACAATGTTAAACATACTGCTTCAACTACAAATTCTGTTGAACAAATCTGTAGACAACACCATCACATATTGCAGTTTCAGACAAAAAAACACCGACATTCAGTCCATAACTTGAGGTAAATTAAATATATTATTCAGTTCGACAGATAGTTATTTTATTCATTTACTGAATTATGGAATTCGTTGGATTTTTTTTAGTGACTTCATTAATTGATAGGTATGTTTGGATACAATTATAACATATTCATTTACAGTGGTGAGCGGACGAGTGAAATATTCCTGCCCTGGATCATTACAACTGGTTTAGGGTGTTGGAACCAGCAATCTATTCTAATGTACCATAATTGGGTATTTGGAATGGCCATCATATGAGCAAATATGAGATTTCACTACAGAAGAAGAGAAAGTGTCTTTATCCTATGTATCTATTTAAATGGTTTTCTATGACTGACATGTACATTTTTCTGTCAGGCATTTAAAACTAGCATTGGATAATTACACAAACATCATTTGCATGTGACTACACAAGATAAAGAGGAAAGAGGATGTCAACTACAGAAGAGCTGCATTACATTGAAAACAAATGTATATCCTGTGCATAGTTACATCTGTAAGCAGTCAAATTGTTAGATAATCCCAATTATGAATTTAAAGGGACACATGGCAATCTTGTTATTGTTTTATATAAAATCTCCTGGCGCCCGTTAGTTTTTCTACAAAAGTAACATATATGCAATTATTCACTCATTTATTTTAATCAAATTGACTTTGTTTTTGCATGTTACTAACTACTGGTTATATTGCACAAATATTATATTTAAACCTTTGGTCGAATAATAACAAATTAAAACTCAAAATTTAATTTAACTTTATGTCAGACGCTAATTGATAAACACTTCAAGATTGCTGTGTGTCCCTTTAAGACAATGACACTGAAGTGTATGTCGGTCAGTATGAAACTTGCTATCTTGCTATCAAAAAGAAAAATAGGTGCACTGTGTTTCCTACTGCATGCTCTAAAAAAACAGGGTAGGTCAGTAGGCATTTGTTTTCCTTTTATTTAAGCAAGATATTATGAGATTCTATTTATCACATAAAACCCATAAAAGTTGATGATACAACATGAAAGTTTCTCTGTGATGTTGTCAGTTTAGGACACTTTAATAAACATAGTTATACCACCAGTGCTCAGGGAATTACAGAAAATATAGAATGATATTACCGTTATGTTGCACAATTTCTTTATTTTTTCATTTTTGCATAAAAAGTTTTGCTATCACAAAATAATATTATTGTTTTATTTTACCCAACTGAAACCATGAAATACCCAAGTAAATAAATACCAAAGGGTCAATACCCAATTGATCAAAAAGCTTATATTTGCTCTGCATAATATGTCTTTGTAGGTTAGACTTCAGTTAATACTTACAAATTGTTCATGTAAGTCTGTTCTGTCTTCTATGTGATAGGAAATCTATGCGCAGATGTATGTGATGAAATACATTGTAGAAATAACATGCTTATCCCAAACCACTATCCAATCGCAAATGCAGAACTTAAATACACAGTTGCGAGATGGATAGTTTCATGTGATATCAAGAGGTCATGACTATGTCCCTCTTCCTTTATAGTCTGGCACAAATGCTGGCTGCTATTATCTCTAATGGCTATCTGTCCTGGTTTCTTGCAGAACTATAAAATATATGGCAAATATATAATTTTTATTAGGGAATTATGAACAAATTTCCACACACTTGTTTCATTTTTTAGTAGTTTTAACTTTTATTTAATTAAAATACTGAGTATAAACAACAAATAAAGAAATAGAAGACAAATATAAAGTTATACATACAAGACGCTCTCGGAAAGTGGTACGCTTGTTTCCGGTACGCTTGTGCAATGGTACGCTTGCTCCGATGCAGGAGCAAGCGTACCATTACATAAGCGTACCAGCGTATAAGCGTACCATTTTAGGAGCAAGCGTCCCATGTATAGAATATATAGTGGTAACATAGGTGCTAATTTGTTTGTGGTTTGCAGTGCGACTTGATGATTATAATCATAATGGTTATAATTGCATGGTGAGATCATTTTTATAAGATTTTTATATGGGAATAATATACCACATTAAACGCTGTATCATGAAAAGCAGGCAATAGCATTCATTTAAAACTATTATTCTGCGATGAAAGGGGAAGGGGACTCTTTGCTTTGCCCTCTGCCCCCCACCCACCCCCCACCCAATAATTAGAGAAAAATAATGGTTACTTTTTTCCTATATAATGGTGTATGTATTGATGTCACTGAGCATGAATAACATTGTTGTTTTATTTTGCTTGTAAAATATTTTGTCAAGAAGTCTGTCTTCTCCCAACAATAATTCAAACATACTTTTTTCTAAATGGTTTTGCTTGCCAAATATGTTTTCTCTGAAGAAGTCCCCCCGCCCCTCCAATAACTGTAACGTTCCTACGACCATGTACCCGACAATATCAAATATGGGCCATGTAAACAGAAGGTGGATAGGGTATTACAAATCATAAAACCTGACTTAACTTCCTTATTTATAGGCCCATAGACATGAAATCGGTTTTAAATCAAAGAACAGACAATATGCTATTCACCAAATGACGTTCTAGGAGAAGGAGACGCCTATTTTAGTTTACATCGACGATAAAGCATGTTGTTGACACCTACCTGCAGATTCGACCCGCCATCACAACATTGGTGCACACATCTTATTTAAAGCATTCTTTACTCAAAAAGTATGTGAATCAGATAAATTGTACCGTAGCGCAACGATACCTCACCTCGGTCACAGTTATTATAGCATACTTTTGAAAATAATTGACTTCAGATAGAACTACGTACTTAAAATCATAACATGTCCCGCTACACTTTGACCCACAATGCATCATTCAAAATGCCACCAGCCATTGCCTGACCCCACGAAGAGAGAGTAGCGAGCGCAGTAGGGGAAGGGTACCAGATTATATATATTATTGCTAACCGCAAAAGGAAAAATGACATGACATGACGACGCTCATAGAGCGGATCGGGTAATAGCTCACGCGATGCAAGACTTCATATGATACGTCACCTTGTTGCGTATGCTTCAAAATAAGTTTATGTTGAATCCGACACGCGGACGAACACGTGGGTGAACACGTGGTATGTGAGACGTGGTACACCGAGGAAAACCGAAGTTACGAGTCATTTTGAATCTAACACGTGGGTATATGACACGTGGTATGTGACGCGCGATACACCGAGGAAACCCGAATACCCGAAGTCTTGAACCCTCATTTTCCCGAAGACCCAAAGTCTTAAACCCCCATTTACCCGAAGACCCGAAGTTTTGAACCCCCATTTACCCGAAGACCCGAAGTTTTGAACCCCATTTTATCCCTACTAAAGATCCTGCCCCGATGATTTCCCTCCCGTATTTTATACTACCGAAGATCGTGCCCCGATGATTTCCCTCCCCTATTCTATACTGCCGAAGATCCTGCCCCGATGATTTCCCTCCCCTATTCTATTATTCTATACTACTCATAATCGCATTCAAACAGTTTTTGTTAAACGTGTTAAACAAT
>JAWPHD010002395.1:35000-259540 GCA_037043455.1 Cyrtodaria siliqua
TCACACAAATACCTATATTTACATTTGACCTTGCAATGTATATTGACCTTGATGCTAGGACGATTGGGGGTGTTTGCGAAACATTGTTGACATAAACCTTCAATGTGACCTTGAAAATGATGATAATGATGTTTACGAATTAACTGTTTGATAAGGCTACATTTAATTCATTATAAGCATCTATATATTGAATCAAACGTTACAGATCTGATGGGAAAATGCCCAATGTTGAACTTTGTCATCTCGTGTACCCTTTACATTTGTGATAGGGAAAGTAGCATTCAAGGAGGATAGTCCACCACAAAACACAGAAACAAACACGCAAACAGACAACCAAGAAGGCAAAAGTAATAATAAATGCAATCAAGACATCACAAACACAAAAGGGTTGACAATAGGGCTATCGCCTTGGAACGGTCAGTGGCAAAGTAGGCCACTGGGGGTTTAAACCGGTTCTAGGGTGCACCAAACCTCACACTTAACCTACTGTCATCCCATTAAAACAGGACAGTTTAAATAAAGAAATATCCAACAAGGCAGCATCAATAGGCAATATAAGTAAAACACAAATATGCTCGTGTAAATATAATACAAAAAATAACAATAGCCCAGAAAGCCACAATGAAGGTACTCAACGACTTGGCAGAAGTCAGAGCAACAAGAGAATAAACCATTAAGGGCACGACAAGAAAGATCATAGACAAACATCAAGTTAAAATTGTCTGGGAAGAAATTCTTCAGGTTGTACCACAAGGATATATTCTTGAATGTTTTTATACATGATATATTTTATTTCATTAATAAAAGTGATCTTTACAACTATGCAAATGACAATACCCTTATTTCGTAGACCAAGTTTGAAAATCAGAATATGACATTCATTTTTGGTTTTGTTTAAATTGTATTCCTACATGTAAGCAGACAATGGCATGTGAAGCCTCCAACGGTATAAATAAACTACCAGTTCTCTCAGTCAAAGTAGTTGAAAAGAATCAACATTTAACTTGGTAAGAATTATTTATGTATGCTACACAAGTGTTCTTGAACCTCGCGTTTCGAATTAAACGTTAAATAAATGCATGTTTTCACCTAGTAATGATTAATTTGGTGAGTGTGCACAATAAAAGTTCCATGTAAACAGCAAGGTGGACATGCTATAACCTGTTCGTTATTCGAATTGAGATCTGGCGACTTACTTCACTTATTTACTTACATACATAACATACATACATGCTGCGGGCATGCATGCATTAATACATACGACCATACGTACGTACATATGTAAAAATGCATGCATGCTATATGTATGTATGTTATGTATGTAAGTAAAGTAAATAGTAAAGTAAGTAAGTAAGTAAGTAAGTAAGTAAGTAAGTACGTACGTACGTGTGTACGTATGTATGAATGAATGCATGCATGCATTGAGGAGGTATGTATGTTATGTATGTAAGTAAGTATGTGAAGTAAGTAGTAAAGTAAGCAAGTAAGTAAGTAAGTAAATAAGTACGTACGTATGTACCTATGTATGAATGTATGCTTGCATGCAGCATGTATGTATGTTATCTATGCAAGTAAGTAAATGAAATAAGTCGTGAAGTAAGTAAAAAAGAGTATGATAATGGACCTTTGGAAACGGCCGAGCACGACACATACGAAATATTGCAGTCTCGGTTTGATTGAGACTGTTCATGAGTGGTAGTGATATATGCTAGCTACCGCTCATGCCCTCTTGCCCCGGGTTGAGCAGAACTCAAAAAGCAGACAACATATCCTATGAGTGGTTAAACAATACCCAGAGCCTTTTATCGGCCGGAGTAGTGGAACCACCGAATCAAAAATTAAGTTAGAAAACAAAAGAAATTGAAAATGTACCACCGATAACTAACTATAAGTATCGGGCTCAGCGATCTCCAAAGATCGAATGAATAACAGTACTGATTGCAAGCGCGGGGAGACGTTTTACTGCCGCCACACTGCACAAGCAACGCCACTGTGCTATAAAAAAAGAGTATGATAATGGACCTTTGGAAACGGCCGAGCACGACACATAGGAAATATTGCAGTCTCGGTTTGATTGAGACTCTTCATGAGTGGTAGTGTAAGTAAGTAAGTAAGTAAGTAAGTAAGTAAGTAAGTACGTACGTACGTATGCATGCAGCAGGTAGTTATGATATGTATGTAAGTAGGTAAGTACAGTAAGTAGTCAAGTAAACAAGTAAGTAAGTAAGTAAGTACGTAAGTAAGTACGTAAGTAAGTAAGTAAGTAAGTACGTACGTACGTATGCATGAATGCATACATGCATGCAGCATCTATAATGTTATGTATTTAAGTAAGTGAAGTAAGTAGCAAAGTAAGCAAGCAAGTAAGTAAGTAAGTAAGTAAGTACGTACGTACCTATGTATGAATGCATGCATGCATGCATGCGTAACGTGTTTCGAGCTAAACACAGATTATTGGTTTTAATTTAAAATAAACTGAACAATGATATTTCCCAATCACAGATAGAGCATTGAACGGCTCATAAACCGAATGATTATTGTAATTATGGGTTCATCAAACCAATGAATCGACAAACAACTATAATTAAATAAACGTGGGATCACACATTCGTACTTCCACTAAAATTAGAAGCGCATGTGTTATCAGATAATATTAAAGAAAGGAGATAATTGGTAGAACAGTGTCTGCTTTACACTATACCGTACGTGAGCGATCTTATATGTGCTCTCTAAGCATATACACCTAAGATCACCAACAGCTCTACAGGATAACCAAATGAATGTTCACCATGAACAACCTGCAACAATGCAGAAACCTGTACCGTTGAATGGTACCTATGTATACACTGTCTCACGAAGAGACAAAATAAATGCTCACAAAGAGCTACCTGCAACAATGCAGAAACCGTACTGACAAACAGTACTCGTATACATACAACAATCACAAAGAGCGGACAGTTATCCCTGTAGCAAAGAGCAGCGCTCAATCAAACTGCAGCTCATTCAATATAAACAGCTCATTCACACGCCTTTACTATATACGATGTAATTACATGCCCACTGTGTTTTAAGTACAACGAGCTCTCGCGTCACAGTCGAAGTCTATTGCATACGATATAGCATAACACCCTTTCACACACATACATGTATATACAGAACGAGGTTCCCTGTATAAGATTACTAGTTAAAGCAATCAGTCTTTAGGTTACCTTGTTTGTAACGCTCTGCACGTGGCTTCTATGATGACTTGACGTAGACTGCTAAAATCCGTTGGCGCAGCGTCTTTTATAGCCCTAATGTGGATGGGTTCTAGTTGTATTTATGTAGACCGGCCTCCTTGAAAAGTAGATGCGGGAACCCGTCGATTAACTAAGTATTGGTTCCTAGTTTGTGAACAATTTAAATAAAGAAGCCGGTAATCAGACCGAAAGAAGTCCTAGGTAAGTTCCCCGGATGATGCATCTCATTATTCAATGCAGAATGGAGGGAGGTGGGGTATGTTTTGACTAAGAAACAGTAAGTTATCGATCATCTTTTAATAAAACAAAAATGAAAATATACAAAATCATCACACATGCAGTATGTATGTATGTTATGTATGTAAGTAAGTACAGTAAGTAGTAAAGTAAGGAAGTAAGTAAGGAAGTAAGTAAGGAAGTAAGGAAGTAAGTAAATAAGTAAGTAAGTAAGTAAGTAAGTACGTACGTACGTATGAATGCATGCAGCATGTATGTATGTTATGTCTGTAGGTAAGTAAGCCAAGTAGGTAGTAAAGTAAGCAAGTGAGTAAGTAAGTAAGCAAGTAAGTAAGTATTAAGTAAGTAAGTAAGTAAGTAAAGTAAGTAGTAAAGTAAGCAAGTAAGTAAGTAAGTAAGTAAAGTAAGTAGTAAAGTAAGTAAGTAAGTAAGTAAGTAAGTAAGTAAAGTAAGTAGTAAAGTAAGCCAGTAAGTAAGTAAGTAAGTAAGTAAGTAAGTACGTACGTATGAATGCATGCAGCATGTATTTATGTTATGTATGTAAGTAAGTAAGTAAGTAAGTAAGTAAGTAAATACGTACGTACGTACGTACGTATTAATGCATGCATCATGTATGTATGTTATGAATGTAAGTAGGTAAGAAAAGTAAGTAGTAAAGTAAGCAAGTACGCACGCACGCATAAATATGTATTATGTAAAAAGCTCTTACAGCCTACACCGAGTCTTATAGTTTATTGACAAAATGACGTTTGCATTTTCGAAAATGCTAAGAGTACGTGCCAAAACATGTTTTAATAGTTTTTTCAGGTTTTTAATAGTTTTTCAGATTTTAATAAATAGTATAATTTAATTGAAAGGATATTTAGTTAAAAGTTCTAAGCAGTTATTGTTAATCTGTCACAACAGACCTGACCTGATTTGATACGAGCTTTTTTAGCTCAATTATTTATTAGCATTTGTAATGTGTAGTGCATTTGTCTCCATATGCTTTTTTGTTTTATAAAAATCGTAGTTTATTCAGACAGTGTTAGGGGCAATATTTGGGAATATTATGTCAGTGCCTTTTACTATCAAGTTTATTGTGCCGAGCCTAATAAACTTGATAGTAAAAGGCACTGACATAATATTCTATTTCTTATGTAGATTATCCACATTTTATGTATGAATTTTTATTATTACCTATTTCACAGAATGTTACCTTATCGAGGACGCCGCCATGTTGTTTTTTTTTGTTTGTTTTATGACGTCAGGCAACGTTACGTGCATAGTCTATTCTATTCTGTTCACTCAACAGATTAGGTCTATAATGGGGCAATGAAAAAGCCAGGAATTCCTGGCGTATCCCACAATTCATAGCGCGTAAGGTTATAATAGCGTAAATGAGTCTCCATTGCCCTTCCATAGTAAAGTTAGAATTTTGACAACCTGTTAAAAACTCAAACCTCGTTAGAATTCTGGGAAACTTACTTTATCATGCAAATAAACATGTCTGATATTAAACATCAACAAGGAAATAGGGGGTTTAATACCTTCTAAGAAACATTTCTTCAGTTGTTTACTAACACCGGGTCAAAGGTCAACACTATTTTTACCCCTTGCAATTTCATACCCTGTCTACTTTCACTTCTCAAATTTATATCAAAATCTGTCAAGAACATGATGAGCTGCATTTTCAAATATCAACAACATGTCCAGAATACAGTTACAGCCAAAAAATAACAGGAAACTGCACTAAAAAAAGTTTTTAAAGAAAAAAAGATTTGCACTCTTTAATACAGAACTACTTTCGACTGCACCAGGCGAGCACATCCTGTTGATTTAGTGTAATTAGACCGTAAGCGTTTTTAGTTTCAGTAATGGCGGCGGTTTGTTTACCGATTGATCTTGATGTAACCGGGGTTTAAGTAGTTTATCATTCCTTTATTGAACTTTGAACTTGATTTTATTCTTAGAAATAGAAAAACGGCATAAATGATTGTTCAAACGGACACGTAGAAGCGTTAATACATGAATTTCATTTTTCCAAATCGGGCATGCCAGCCTCCAGTGCACATGCACATGACCTGTTCACACGAGTCACTTTAACTTCGAAGTGTCCATCTCTCGTATTTGATACACGATAGTATTTCTTTCGTTTGTGTTGAGGGTCGGAGAAGTTGGCGAGTTTGGAAGGGGCGGGGAGTAAGTGGAAAACATTTCTATTGATATAATTTGAGCTGTTTGTAACATACGATTGGGATATTGGGGTGTACATTAAAGCACCATAACATAGGGATCTGTTTGCCAGTTTCGCATTCTTTTGTAGATCTAATTTTTCTATGTATCCTTCCTCTGTCTCTTGGGCGGCGCTAAATAAACTATAAAAGGGTGGTGATATTGGGTACCTGGCGGCCCAGTTGGCAGATAACATGCACATTAAGCTGGGGTGGGGGGGGGGGGGAATATTCTGGGTTCGAGTCTTGTACATGCCTCACTTGGTCTCAATCTGTTGAAGAGCTATTGAAAAAAATCCAATTCAATCGATACTTCCTAACAAGGATCGTCCACTGGCCTGTAGCTAATCGAGACAAATCTCTTATTTCGGGTGTCCGGTGGCATTAACCTCCATCACCGCCCATTCAACCGAGGCAACTGCCATGGTGTGCCTCAGGGTAGCTACGAGCCTGCTCAGTCAAAGTGATAGTTATGTGTAAACCTATTTAGTTTACACTGATAGTCGGATTGTAACAAAAGCTCTAAACTTCAATCACTCTCAATGTCTTCCTGGGTAGAACCAGTACTCACCAACTGAGCAAATGCAGATAAAGTGGCTTACGCATGGACACAACACATATGGTCATGGCGGAGATTGAACGACTTTTCGATCTTGTGTCCAACGTTCTACCACTAGACCACAGCGTCCCACTGTTTGATGTTTCAAGGAGAGAATGTGATGCTCTCCTATGTTTAGTTACCATGGCTGTTTTTGACTGATATGTACACATTTTGTCGGGCATTTACAACATACATAGGATGGCGACACAAGCAACAATTCAATGATTAGGACCACAGAGATGTTAAAGTAGCTGTCTCGCCAACAACAGCCAAATGTACAATATATGTACATCGTTTCTAAACCTATTGATGACCAGGTATATATATAACTTACATATTTTGAGAATTCAAACTCTATAGACACAATGTAAACGGCTTTAACCAGCCGAGTCCAACACCAAAGCTGGAGCATCGAATTAAGAGTTACCAACTCATAATTAATTTTACGCATATTCAATCAGGTATTTAAGAACCCGTTAATAAACCTATACTTTTAATCAGCACATATACCTTATTATATGACCTGAACACCTGGATAGAGCTTTTATAAACGGGTTTGTAGTGTAATTGTGCCGTTATATGGCAGTATAGCTACTTTAAGCACCCATGAATTATCAACTTTATGTTAAATGAGTTAAATTTGATGAATAGTGAAAAAACAGCAACTTGTATGAAGTGCACAAAATGTTTTAATATTGCACAATACATTCCTTTGCACTCGTGTATTGAACTGTATTTAGCATTGGTTTGTATTTTGTGAACAGCTTGAAACTTCATGGATTTCATTTTTGTTTATTAAGATGTAATTTATGCGAAAATATGTTCCCTACGACTACATTCCGAAATCAGACATTTTATGAACACTTTATAAAGGTATTGGCCCTGTTGTTCAATGATTTCTAAGTCAAAATTTCCAAATCTCTCTGAATTTCCGATAAATGAATATTTCTACCAGAAATCGAGCATGTGAAAGCATCAAGTTAACAAGAAATGCAGTTAAAAACTTATTATTTATTACTTTTTGTTATTCATATTTAGAATCTAGTTAGATTTCGGAATTTTTCCGCGGACAATAATTAGGCATTGGATGGTAGTCGTGTGGTTCTTTTCACGAACGAGCGTACACACGCCTACCATCGAGTGAAGGATTTCCCTATAATTGATCACAACAGTTAAATAATCTATTTATTACATTTTTAATGAGATTTTATATGATTTTAACCAGAATTATTCGCTTTATTTAGCGTTATCGGCGGATGACGTCGACGTCACCAACACGTTATTGACGTCATAACTCAACGTCACAGTTTTTGTTTTCGGAGTTAGGTATTAATATTTAGCGATTATGAATATTCTTTCACAGAGAAATCCCAATCTTTCACCCATAGAAATGTAATAAAAGAAAGTATTAGACTAGTACACTGTGAGCAAACTTAGGATGCAAAATTTTGCAAACTATTTACGTTAAATACAATACTGAACTGGCTCATATCTCTTAATTGTAGACTGTAATATGCAATGCAATCATACAAAATGTCATACAAAATGGTAAAACACTAAACATTTTAGAGAATTATAACTCTAACATGATAAGTGTGATCTGACTGGTTATCGAACTTGGCCAAGACATTATGCCCATAAACAATGTCCCCAAATTTCATCAAGATTGGATTATAAATATTTAAGTTATTCAACGGAAACCACAAAAATCTTCAATTTTCAAAAAGCCAAGGCCCATAACTCCAGCATGACATGTGCGATGTGGCTGGTTATGGAACTTGACTGTGATATCATGTCCATAAACATTAACCCCAAGTTTCATCAAGATTGGATTTTAAATTAACAAATCTTCACTTTTCAAAATCCAAGGGCCATAACTCCACCATTATAAGTGCGATCTGGCTGGTTATCACTCTTGACCGAGATATTATTGCCATAAACATTGTCCCCATGTTTCATTAAGATTGGATTAGAAATGTTAAAGTTATTAAGCGGAAACCACAAAAATCTTCATTTTTAAGACGTTCAAGGGCCATAACTCCGGCAAGATTCGTGCGATCTGGATAAAGTTTCATCAAGATCGGATTTTAATATTGAAGTTATTGATCGGAAACGAAATTGGCGACAACATGACAGAAATCCAAATTTAATAGTCTTCAGCCTTCGGTGGTGGACAATAAATAAAGCGCTTATATACACCCTCTATCGGGTTTAACTTTCACTATTACAGCATGGCATGATTCTTGCACTGAATAATTTTGGGTGAAAATAAATCTAGATTGCCATGTTCTCATATCAAATCAAGCTGTCTGCCACTGCCTAGTATATTCAGCTTAATTTGATAGATTTTCATTAGCACTTCTCTGGAACGATTTTGATAGCTTGAGTTAAACCTGTAACACTACGCAAGTTTATTAACTGAAACTATTTTATTATTACAAATTCACCCAGATCTGAGTCATACACTTATTATTTGTGACAGCTTATACAAATAATGCAGGTTTACGTTATACAAAACATTGTTGTTGGTTTGTTAAAAAGTTGGCGTAAACTGCTATTTTGTGAAGAGGTAAAACATGAACTCTTTTATACGCAACGTTATGTGTGAGACGCGACGTTACGACGTCACATATTTTATGACGTTTAGGCGCTAAAGTGTGTCTGACGTCGTGACGGTTCTATGTCCATCTGAATTAATTTTTACTAATTTGATTGCAATGTTATGTGATAAAAGGATCTTAAACTCGTTCCCATTCCATATATGATTGTATCATTCCATATATCATAACTCGTTATGAATTTTTTTTTTTTGCACTTGCCAAAAGGCTTGTTGAAATTAAAATAATTCATAACTCGTTTCATTAATCTTATATGAAATGGGAACGAGTTTAAGATCCTCTATATACGTATAATACGATCATTAAAAAAATAATACAACATGAATCTGTTTGAAATGTTGCAATCCAAAGATACAAATGTTCCTTCTGTGTTGGTACAATCGCACACTCAGAGCTTGCTCGTTACACTGGTTATCATTGTAGTAGTCCTAAATAAGGCTAAGTCTTTGTACGGTGGGGTCACAAAAAGACCTGAAGAAAAAGGGAATAAATATTTGTATATAAATTAACTGTAAAACAATCAGCAAGGCAAACACATGCAACAAATATGGACTTTTCAGATTGACCTAGTCTATTTAAATATTATCTTTAAGTATTATCTGAAGTTTTCAGATTGACCTAGTCTATTTTAGTATCATCTTATTATGATAATGATCTAAAAGTGGTACCAAAGTTGTGATAGATAATACATACAGTCTATATTGTTATATATTATGCATAAATGTTAATATACTTCTTAATTCTGTACAGTGTGTGTGTGTGAACTTCAAAGGTTTCAAGTCCCTTTCATCTGTATGCCACCAGAGACTGGGCACACTAGAGTGTGGTTCATTTTGTGAAGTGTAATGTGGATCCATCTACTGTCTACTTGCTGCCACACTTGAATACCATGCCGTAGTACATAATACCACACCTAGTCACTTTTTTCTGACACTGGACCAAACGTAGCACTACCCATTATTTGCTCATCAAGCAAGGGTTACAAGTAACTACTACCATGTCTATAGTCTTTGGTATGGGGCGGCCAGGGATTAAACACACGACCTACCGAATGCAAGGCAGGCGCTTTAATCACTTGGTCATTGCGCTTCGGACTATCCTATACAGCACGTTATAAAAGGTCAGAACCATGAATCTGGTCAAACATTCTTTAAACATTCTTTAAGGGACTAGTGGCGATCTTAAAGAACAAAGCGTGTCAATTCAAATACCAATAAAAGCATGTTTCAGCTGCATATTTAATATGCATATTCATTGAACTAGGCTTCCTGATCCATCTGATTTGATGATTGTTTATGAAATTGTTTGATTTGGAAAAAGACTCGACTAGTTTTGTTATATAATATAAATCAACAATACAAATAATGCTGTAAGGTGCTTATGACTTCTTGTTTTGTACCCTTCATCTGAATTATATGAACAACTAAATTTAGCGATAAAACCTAGTTGAATTAATATTCATCAAAATCCAATCAAGTTGGCCAGTTGTCCACACCAGACATTTTCATAAACAATATTAATCAAACCAAAGGTAACATGAAGCTTAATTTAAGGTCATTTGAAATTGAAGATTTTTTTTTTTTTTTAATTATTTTGGATTGACACCAATATCTCTCTTCCAGATTGCCTCCAGTCCCATAAACGTGCAAATATCTAATATTTTAATCTAAGGGGTGTAACTACATTGAAACTTATACAAATACTTGCATTGCATGCCATTCTGTACCTTAAAGGTTGTCCAGTTGCATTTTCTGACAAGGCATGTTCTCTTTGCAGTTGTCCATGTTACTTGTAACATCCACATTATTTTGAAGTAATAGAATATCTGGTTCACCGTCTCTTGGCACCGATGTTGTTTTCATAATCTAAATTAATATGAAATACATCTTTAAAAAATATATCATAATTATATTACACTTACACTTTTATCTTGCCTTTGATAACCAAATCAGTGGTTGTCTCCCCAGCTTTCAGACACCATTCCAAAATCTTACAGACCAAGTAGAGAGATTGTTGTCAAAAATAGGGATATTTGGGCTAGAAATAAGAATAATAATAAAAACAAATCTACCGCTATGTAAATTTCACTTAACCCTTAACCCACTAAGCACGATTATAATAGCCTTTGGGTTACATTTGATTGTAAACCCAGATCAGCTAGCGAGTAACTCGTACATAAGTGGAATGGTCTTAATTCAAAGAAAGATCAGTCCATTATATATATGTAGCGGGTTAAAGGTTAAGCTTGTCTAAACATGTAAATTCGAGAAGTTTTGAAGTTTTATTCAGGCATTGAAATTAGCATCTCAAGTTATCAATCCAGTCTCATGTTGACTTTAAACCTACTAGCATATATACAGTGTTGTTTTTCCTTATATATATACCGAATAACGGTATCATTTTCTGTACCATTCCCAGTGGCAAAACGTATGGGTTCTTTCGCAACTGGAGTGAAAAAAATCCCAAATAAATAAGTTTGTTTTGAGTGAATCTAGGATTTATTTTCATCGAGAAGTGAGAAAACGTATATTTTCACGAGTGCTTCTGCACGAGAGAAAATATTTGATTTTTTTCAATTTTTGATGAAATAAATCCTATATTCACGACAAACCAACAGATATTCTAATTATTATATACTCACAACCTGGAAATTTATGCAGAAAAAATATAATGCGCCAAAACAATGACATGAATAAGGTCATTTTAGTGAAAATGTGGTATAAATATACACTATGAAAATATAAGGTTTTATATTAATCATAAAATCCACAATTTCACTGGAAAGTATATAAAAAAGAATAATAGAGTGAAACTTTAAACAGAAGAAAGGGGAAATATATTCTTTTAGGTGAGGGTATGAAATACTACAAGCGAAAGTATACATGGTAATGTGTTTGCAAAGTATTTAAGCATACAATATTGCTTTTGTTTGATATTGAAAAATTCCCTAATTTGAGGCAAAACAAGCGAATTTTCCTATTTGAATCCTAAAATGGTGAAAAAAAATCTGATATAATTTAAAACAAGATTGCCACGATGGCCCTATATCGCTCACTTGAGTAAATCTGAACCAATCCAAGAGGGCCAAGATGGCCCTAAAGCGATCACCTGAGTACTGGCACATTATCGAACTTCTTCGAAATCTTATGGTCATATACAATCTGTTCAAGTTTGGTTAAGATTGTTCAAGAAATGTGGGCTCTGTTGTGTATAACAACAATGATATAGACAGTTTAAGACCCTGACAAAGTTTGGTAATGATCAAATACAAAATGAAGGTGCTATAGAGTAACACCTTGGGTAGACCCAAATGTGACCCCAGGGCTACATGTAATATATGAGAGCTGTGTGCTTAGTGGTTTTAGAAAAGAATATTTTTTAAGTTTTACCCTATACAAGTCTATGTAAAACGTGACCCCTGGGGTGTGGCCATATGTGAACCTAGGGTCAGCATTTGAGCAAACTTGGTGAAGGACCATAAGAGTAGAGTAAATGCAAAATATTAAACCTCTGGCTCTTGTAGTTCCAGAGAAGAAGACTTTAATGTAAAACTGTGACCAACGAAGTGGGGTCAAATTTAACCCCAGGATCACCATTTGAACAAACTTGGAAGAGGACCATAAGCTTATAGCAAATGCAAAATATTAAACCTTAATCTTGTGGTCATATACAATCTGTGCAAGTTTGGTTAAGATTGTTCAAGAAATGTGGGCTCTGTTGTGTATAACAACAATGATATAGACAGTTTAAGACCCTGACAAAGTTTGGTAAAGATCAAATACAAAATGAAGGTGCTGTAGAGTAACACCTTGGGCAGAGCCAAATGTTGCAGTTCCAGAGATGAAGATTTTTTTCAGTTTTTCCCTATACAAGCCTATGTAACACTGTGACCCCCGGGGCGGGGCAAATGTGACCCCTGGCCCCTGGGTCACCATTTGAACCAAATTGGTAGAGGACCATGAGCTTATAGCAAATGCAAAATATTAAACCTCTGGCTCTTGCAGTTTCAGAGAAGAAGATTTTTTAAGTTTTCCCTATACATGTCTAAGTAAAACAAGTGACTCTTGAGGCGGGGCCAAATGTGACCCAAGGGTCACCATTTTAACAAACTTGGTAAAGGACCATAAGCTTATAGTAAATTCAAATATCAAACCTCTGGCTTTTGTAGTTTCCGAGAAGATTTTTTTTTTTTTTTTCCTATATAAGTCTATGTAAAACTATGACCCCCGGGGCGGAGACAAATTTGACCCCAGGGTCACCATTTGAACAAACTAATTAGAGGACCATAAGCTGATGCTACATGTAATACATGAGAGCTCCGTGCCATGTGGTTCCAGAGTAGAAGAGTTTTTTTCAGTTTTACCCTATATAAGCCTATGTAAAAATGTGACCCCCGGGGCGGGGCCAAATGTGATCCCTGGGTCACCATTTGAACAAACTTGGTAGAGGGCCATAAGCTTATAGCAAATGCAAAATATTAAACCTCTTGCTTTTGCAGTTTCGGAGGAGAAGGTTTTTTAAGTTTTTCCCTATACATGTCTATGTAAAACATGTGACCCTTGGGGCGGGGCCAAATGTGACCCGAGGGTCACCATTTGAACCAAATTGGTAAAGGACCATAAGCATCTAGTAAATGCAAAATATCAAACCTCTGGCTCTTGTAGTTTCTGAGAAGAAGATTATTTTCCCCCCCTATATAAGTCTATGTAAAACTGTGACCCCCGGGGCGGAGACAAATTTGACCCCAGGGTGACCATTTGAACAAACTTAGTAAAGGACCATAAGCTGATGCTACATGTAATACATGAGACCTCTGTGCCTTGTGGTTTCAGAGAAGAAGATTTTTTAAAGTTTTTCCCTCTATGTCTATATGAAAAACAGGCAAAATCTCAATATACAAACTTTGGACCCCCGGGGCATGGCCATTATCTTGCCCGGCTATTGTTGTTTTAGTTGAAGATTTTTTAAGGTTTCGATTATATATGGTAATGGCAGCCATCTAGGATGTCGCGCTGACCTAATTTTAATAAATCTAAAAAAGCATTCATCTAAGGATCATCCACGTGAAGTTTGGTCAAAATTGGCCACGCGGTTTCTGGGGAGAAGTCGTTTGAAGCAAAAGTTAACGACGGACGGACAACGGACGACGGACGGACGGACGGACGACGGACGAGGAGTGATCCCAATAGCTCACCTGTGAGCCTTCGGCTCAGGTGAGCTAAAAATGTAAAGTGTTAAGTTTTCATTTGTTTTATTATTATACGATAGGTATATATATATTATTGGTGCAATATAATCACCCGTAAGTAATATGAAAAAAAAAAATTGCTTTATACGGTTCTGATAATTAATATAAATGATTCAACAAATGCAAGTTATGTGAAAAACTAAGGGAACGCTGCACGTTTTTAAAAAAAAATAAAGATTGCTGTGAGATTAACAAGTAATCTTCTAAAAAAAATAAGGAAATTATTCTACCGATATTGTACACATTCAATTCTGATTATCATGGCAATCTCGTTTCCTATTAAGAGTTTACAGGCTTTTTGTATCACTGATTAACACAGAAGTTTAGGAGAGTACACTTACCTGGCTCGAATATGGTTCTGAGAGGGGGGGAGGGTATCAGTTAATTTATCTAAAAATGCACCATAATTCATAAAAAGAAATTGATGGGTATAGGTGCGCAGAGCATGCCCCCACCCCACTCCTCTCCCTAATCCGCGCCTTCTCTGACCTTACCAATACCAGCCCTTTTTACGATTTTGATATTTCAACTGGCTGTGTATGTTGCCCCCTCCCCCACCCCACCCGCCATTTGGCGAGGGTTCCGCATTGATTTGCTCTATTGGTCAGTGGCTAATAAAGCAAAATTTATTAGGACACCCCTTTATTAGGCAGAAAAGTGCATATCTGCATGATAAAAACCTGTATGTAGCATGGATGGAAATGATATGCATAAAGGAGCGTAACACTGACTATTCAACTTTTAGCAAGTTTACATATTGTATATTACTGATAAGATGAATGTATAGACCGAAACATATAATTGTACGATATCTATTGTTGATAGGTTTCAACAGACAGTTGTTTGTTTCTATGCGTGGTTGTGGTTGGCTGTGGTCCTTGCATGCTACTTTTCCTATTCGACTTTTATATCTATGTTTACTGATTCTTTAGGCCCAAACACTGTCGTTTTAACGTATTATACCACTTAAGCCGGGCATAGGGGACGTGATAGTGATATGTATCATTGCTCATGAACAGACTCAATTAAACCGAGCCTACCTGCTGCTTTATTCTTCGCTTTGTTTTCCGTGCTCCCGAAATATCCCTCTTTGTGTATTTATTTATGTTTTTTTGTGATTTATTTAAATTGTGTAAACAATGAAACATATCACTATCACGTCCCCTATGCCCGGCTTAAGTGGTATAATACTTTTAAATGTTTCATATAAATGCTTCGTTAAATGCTCTATCGTGGCGACTTTAAACCATTTATTGCTGTCGACCTCAGTACGCCAAGCTGTGCATGTACTCTGAACACTAAATATACTCGGTAAAAAAAGTTTTTGACAAGGGTATATAAAGTCATATAAAACTAAAACTAGTGGACATAATTTAAGTATCTTTTTTTAGTAACCAAGGTCTACTCTACCCAGTTAATTTGGTACCAGAAACATTAAATTCCAAACAAGATTTGATTTTTTAAAAAATATCGCGAACACACAATGGGTCTGTAAAAATGTTGCAAAGTCCATAAAAAGTAACAGTAACGGACACATTCGAGTAACCAATAAAAAGATTATTATTTTTTCGCAAACTTTCATTGTAAATGATAATTATTGTTGATTATTGATCTATTGTGAATTATCAACTGAGATAATAAGGGTTATGGTCGAATGTCATGGTTCAGCGATCATTGTACGGGTTCAAACACTGCCATGGTCCAAAACTTTTTTTACAGAGTATATAATATATCACACGTGAGACTTTTAAAAGGCTGGAAAGGTCGCAGCAAAATACTATCCAAACAATCATGTCCGACTACTTGACTAGTCTCTGTTTGTACTGTTACAACCAAACATTTATTCTTATTTTGAAATTCTTTAAATTCCTATTTATTTACGATGAAATTTGTGTTTGTTGTCAAGTCATGTTTAATTGTTTTTAATACTCTATATTTCTATTCAAATTGTTGATCAATAAAATCACACTGTACAACGCGTTTCTTTGATGACATATGGATAACTGCATACCAGACGTCTGGAAAACGGCGGACATCTATGCAGGGACCGGTTTCACCAACATACTTAAGTATATACTTAGCTACTTAAAAACTTAAATTTAAGTTTACCTCCTAAGTTTTCTTAAGTAAGGAAAACATGTTTCACCAAACCAATTTACTTAAGTAAAAACTTAAATTTAGCTTAGTTATCAAGTGGACACTTAATTTATGTTGGTGTAACACAAGTTCTACTTAGTGACTTAGTTTAAGTAAAACTTAAGGAATTTTTGGTGAAATCGGTGCCAGGTTAGATATTTCCTTACGGTCTCTTTCAAAACCAGAAATTAAACAATAAGACAATTACAAGGTGTACATGTGCATGGATAATAACTATTACGCAATGATTATCCCGACCAATTCCGTTGAACAATAAGGCAGATATTTGAACTTAAAGGTCATCGTTAAAAAAACATCACACACAAAAACACGTAAACTCTTTCATTTTTGATGCCATTGCAATTAATTTTGGTGACATTTGGAGTGCGTAAGTGCTCTTTTGCAGAAATTACCCGATTCGAAAGTGTTTGTGTTACAATAAAATGCGATGGAAAAATAATGTTTAATGTCTCAGTTACAACTAATTAATTGTAACAGCATCAAATACAATAGTTTAAATAAATGTGCGTAAAGCGCTAAAGTGTAAGTTTGAATATATATCTAATTGTCCGACGGAATAAGTCGGGATACTCAATGTAAACTGTTTAACCGTCCATCACATTTACACGTTGTGTTTATTTCACGCTTGTTTTCGAAATATACTGAAAGGAAATATCTAACCTGTACAGGTGTGCAACAGTATTTTGTTATTCTGCACATGCGTGTCTTTCAACTATATACCAGCGTTAGCAACTACATATTTTAATGTAAAAATAGTTATGCGGTACTGCTTCGTTAGACTGAACATAAGTGTTAGGTATTTAACTATTACGGTGGCATAGCCCTATTTGTCTAACCTTTTGATATGCTAAATCAGCATGATCATATAGCAGAATTAAATACATCCTTGATTATGAAAATTATCTAAATATTATAGCGACACCTAAATTTTGTATTGCCTTAACGAAATTTAGAATTTCTTCACATACCTTAGCTATTGAGACGAGGAGATATAATAATGTTGAGCGGAGTGAGAGATTGTGAATATATTGTAATATGAGAGCTATAGAGAGTGAGTATCATTTTTTGCTTGTGTGTCCGTATTATGCGGAACTGACAACAATGTATTTGCCAAGATTTTTCTGTAGATGGCCAACACTTAATACATTTAATACTATCATGTCGAACCAATCTAACCACTTACTCGAACAGTTAGGCAAATACCTATATTATGCCTCTGAAAAGCGCATTGTAGTGTTTAACGCATTGATTGTATAACAACTTGTACAATAACATTTTCCGGGTATGAGTATTTATGAAAGAAAGATGTCCGAAAAAATATAATTATTGCATTCCTCCTTGAAAAGAATTGGAATGAACAGATATTTATATTTATTTGCATTATGTGACCACGAATGGGAGAAAGATTGTATTATTCATTTTGTAGGCTATAAACTATTGTAATGGTTTAATGCTGAATAAAATTATGTTATGTTATTATATGATATCTTATATTACTCCTTCCGCTGTATGAATGTTGAATAGTGACAATTAGCATAATATATAATTTAAATTAAGTGTTTTGCACTGCAATTAACCCTTTTTTATTATAGGAACGTATGTCAAGGGTCAATCAGTCCTAGCACTACCATTTATATGCTAAACGCAGGCAAGTTTTTTTTCATGAAATAGTTGGTGGATCGAACTTAGACTTGCCGCTAGTGAGACGGAGGCTCTAACACTCCGACACTGCCGTGTCTGAATGTCTCATCAAAGTCAACATGTTGCCACATAAAGTAAGAATGATATATCATTGATTCGGATCCCAAACCACAAAACCCGTTCCCCCACTTCAACCACCATGACACAAACATTACTGCTAAGTTTTGAGTGCCAGCTGTTTTAGAGTTATGGAAGCCAAGCACTTTTTAGTTAGTATAGTGTATCATTTAAGTAAGTTATCCTTATATATATGTAGGTATTTTACATTTAGCTTTCACATGTCTCTTAATTTGCGTATTCTTCATCAAAGTAATGTATCCCATATGTCAAATTTATTCAATAGTTTGAGTTTAAAGAGTGAAAATAAATCATAAATGTATTTTTTTTTAATTAGAATCAAATTCATTCAATAAAGGGAGGACATTTAAAAAATAATTTTAAATTAATATTGTTATTTAGGTTTAAATACAGAAACATCACAACATACTTGTATATTAAAAACAATAGGCCCAAGAGGGCATGTATCGTTCTACTGGATACCCCCGGGGCGGGGCCCATATTTGAACACAGGTTCATCATTTGAACAAACTTGGTGGAGGATCCAAAAGCTGATATTAAATAAAAGTAAACCTTTATCTCTTGTAGTTTCAGAGAAGATTTTTGAAGTTCTTCACTATAACTTATGTAAAACTGATCCAACAAAGGTAAAAAAATATATATATATATATAAAAAATTTAAAAAAAAAAAGGAAGTTTTAAAATAAAAATAAAAAATAAAATAAAAAATATGGTTTAAAAAATTGAACCGATAAGCCAAGGTTTCATATGAAAAAAAAGTACAAAATAACAAGCATTTTTAGTGTGTTCTTTTTTTTACAAGTTCTGCTACATGTACCATGGCAACCACATTTCTTAAGTGAATCTACCCAAAAGGGGAGGTGCATAACTACACCATAAAACAAACTTTCTTGCCAAGTTTGGCATTTTAGTGCGAGCTGTTCTTGAGTTATCGAGAGAGTTTTTAGTGAGTTTTTACAAGTTTTATTACCATGGCAACAACATTTCTTATGCGAATTTACCCAAAAGTGGAGGTGCACAGCTAGACCATGACACAAACATTCCTGTTTGTAGTGCCAGCCGTTCTTGAGTTATCGCAAAGACAAGAAGATTTTAGGATGGACCGACCGACCGACATTTGTTTTATATGTTTTGTTACCATGTCAACCACATTTCTTATGCGAATCTACCCAAAAGGGGAGATGCACAACTAGGCCATGACACAAACATTCCTGCCAAGTTTCGAGTTTGTAGTGCCAGCCGTTCTTGAGTTCTCGCAAAGACTAGAAGATTTCTGGATTGACCGACCGACCGACAGACCGACCGACAGACCAACATGTGCAAAGCAATATGCCCCACCTTTGGGAAGTGGGGCATAATAACATGCAAGAAATGTCATATATATTTTGAAACCTCTGGATTTAACGTTAATCTTGGTTAATTTGACATTGTTACATTGACAGATGGCCCCAAGTGTCATTCTCTGCATTCTCATTATTTATGCCGTAGTTTTATACCATTGCAATTAATAGTATTGAATATCGAATGATAAAGGTGTATGTTTGTGAATTCATACATACCGCCTGTACATGTCTTATCTAAATTGATAGATAATATATTTAGCTTTCTAACGGTATATACTGCATGTATATCCTCTTTTAACATCCACTATCTTTTTGTTTGATTATTTATTTGGACACTAAGTAATACTTGCCCCTCTTACAGTAGCTATTCGTCATGCGTTTGTTCTGACAGAACGTGTCATACAGATATTTTTTTGATGTATAGGATTTCTACAGGATGTAAATTGATTACTATCCTGATTAACATTTGTTTATATAAACGACGTATACATGGGTCTTTATATGACACCAAAATATTAAGACCCAAGAAAATTAGCAGCTTAAGGCACAACAGTAATTATTTCAATATCCATATTGCAACGCAATATTGGCTATTTTGATACGTATGAACCCTTTAAACTATTTGATACCATGGTTATGTCTATTTTGACACACGGTTCCCAGATTTGGGGGTTATGAACATTGTCATCACAATAAAAATGCCCATTGAACTCATTTCTAGACACTATACTATCAGATAAGTATTTTATCACATAAATACCATCCCATTTGTGGTGGAAAGCGCGTTTGATGAAATTCTGATCAACATCTAAATATTATTGTAACTGTTATTTTCTGTGTGTATAGTTCACATACGAGTAAAACCAGGTACCCCATTTGTCTGTCTGTTTGTTTGTTTGCTTGCTTGCTTGCTGGCTGCCTGCTTGCTTGCTTGCTTACTTTAATTTACTTTACGTTACTTTATTTTACTTAAATTTACTTTAACTTACTTTTCTTTACTTTAATTTAATTTATTTAACTTACTTTACTTCACTTTACTTTACTTTTACTTTACTTTTTACTTTACTTACCTTACCTTACCTTACCGTACCTCTACCTCCTCCTCTACCTCCTCCTCTACCTCCCTCTACCTCCTCCTCTACCTCCTCTACCTCTACCTCCTCTACCTCTACCTCCTCTATCTCTACCTCCTCTACCTCCTCTACTCTACTCTACTCTACTCTACTCTACTCTACTCTACTCTACTCTATTCTACTCTACTCTACTCTACCTCTACCTCTACCTCTACCTCCTCCTCTACCTCCTCCTCTACCTCCTCCTCTACCTCATCCTCTACCTCCTCCTCTACCTCTTCCTCTTCTACCTCTACCTCCTCTACCTTCTCTACCTCTACCTCCTCTATCTCTACCTCCTCTACCTCCTCTACTCTACTCTACTCTACTCTACTCTACTCTACTCTACTCTACTCTACTCTACTCTACTCTACTCTACTCTACTCTATTCTACTCTACCTCTACCTCTACCTCTACCTCCTCCTCTACCTCCTCCTCTACCTCCTCCTCTACCTCCTCCTCTACCTCCTCCTCTACCTCTTCCTCTTCTACCTCTACCTCCTCTACCTCTACCTCCTCTACCTCTACCTCCTCTACCTCTACCTCCTCTACCTCAACCTCCTCTACCGCCTCTACCTCTACCTCCTCTACCTCTACCTCTACCTCTACTCTACTCTACTCTACTCTACTCTACTCTACTCTATTCTACTCTGCTCTACTCTACTCCACTCTACTACTCTCTACTACTCTACTCTACTCTACTCTACTCTGCTCTGCTCTGCTCTGCTCTGCTCTGCTCTACTCTACTCTACTCTACTCTACTCTACTCTACTTTACTCTACTTTACTCTTTACTCTTTACTCCTTACTTTACTCTTTACTTTACTCTACTATACTCTACTGTACTATACTCTATTCTAATATACTCTAATCTACATTAACTTACTTTACCTTACTTTACCTTGCCTTGCCTTGCCTTGCCTTGCCTTGCCTTGCCTTGCCTTGCCTTGCCTTGCCTTGCCTTGCCTTGCCTTGCCTTGCCTTGCCTGGCCTTGCCTGGCCTGGCTTGGCCTTGCCTTGCCTTGCCTTGCCTGGCCTTGCCTTGCCTTGCCTGGCCTTGCCTGGCCTTGCCTGGCATTGACTTGCCTTGCCTTGCAGTGCCTTGCCTTGCCTTGCCTGGCCTTGCCTGGCCTTGCCTGCCTTGCCTTGCCTTGCCTTGCCTTGCCTTGCCTTGCCTTGCTTTGCCTTGCCTTGCATTGCCTTGCCTTGCATTGCCTGGCCTTGCCTTGTTTTGCCTTGTCTTGCATTGCCTCTCCACTTCACATCACTTCACTTCACTTCACTTCACTTCACTTCACTTCACTTTACTTTACTTTACTTTTACTTTTCTCTTTACGCTACTTTACTTTACTTTAAGTTACGTTACTTTACTTTAATTTACGTTACGTTACTTTACGTAACGTTACGTTACTTCACTTGCTTGCTCGCTCGCTTGCTTGTTCGTTTGTTCGTTGTTCGTTCGTTTGTTCGTTCATTCAACTATTTGTTTTCATTTTTGTTCAGAGTATTCGATCCCAAATATGCGAAATTGCATTATTGCTCATTTCAATCAAAATTGTCCTCAAGAAAGAAAATTACAAAACCCTTCAAATCCAGATCATCTTTATTTAGTCCAAGATGCTTTTATTATCTTCTAGACGAGCATTATCTTTTGTATTTATTAAGTATTGCTTATGTCTTATCATTTCATATATAGAGGATCTTACAATAAAATACACACTCTTGAATGTAAGATCCTTTTTATCACATGACACACCTAAGATAGATGACCGAAATCATGGCGTTTTTCATTTTGTTTACACGACTTCAGCTACGTTACTCGGCTGTAACGCTATCGTGTTCCAAATAATCCGACACCTTAAACCAAAGTTAACGTTACTAACATGCATTTTACAAAGTATAATAATAATAATAAGGATAAATAGTTAAGCTGCCTGAACGTATATTATGATGTACCATGCAAACAGTAGGGTCTAAATGTTTTACTGTACACAAACAGTGACTCGGTCCTCATTTGCATCTATAGTACACTAGTGTAATGTATACTTTCATATTGTCCCGTTTAGTTTGCATTGAGCTAAGCGTGCAATATTCTACGATATTGCACGCATTCATATTGCACGGGAACTTTTGCTCGTGCTTGCTAAGAGCCGCGAAATAGAAATAAGGAACTACTTTCAAATAGAAATAACGGAATCCTTTCTATAGTGTCAACAAAAAAATACGATTTTTTTTTCAACCTTTTATGGCAAAAATTGATAAATTAATTCAAATGGTCACTCACCCACTGTTTTTAACGTTATCAAATGGTAAACAAACTACAGAAAATCGCTTGTTGTTTTTAATGACGTCATCCGACGTCAACGTCATTTTCGCGCAAAATAATCATCCACACAAAATGAAACTGAATGGCAAGATAGAAATTCCATCAAAAGCTATAAAAATAACACAAATGCAATGAAAAGTAATAGTCATACAATTAACATTGATCAAAAACAATATGAAAGTATACAATAAAAAGGTTATTGAATTTGTATGGCTAAATATTACTTGGAACTCGTTGTTTTGGCGCAGGACGACTCGCAAGCTCGTCGTCCTTTGCCAAAACAACTCGTTCCAAGTAATATTTAGCCATACAAATGCAATAACCTATAGTATTATGATATGTAGGAAATGGCTTTATTACACTCCTAGAAGCTATGTTATGTGATAAATAAAGACATCATACAAAATGTAAATTTTTTCGTCAGCTACTCAGCAATGTTCTATAATGTTCTATAAATCCTGAGTATTTGTATTTGCTGAATTTCTTATTGGAAATGTGCATTAAAATGCATGAATACATTTCCAACCTCTGTGATTGTCGTCTTTATAATTCGTATTATTAGCAACATTTTGTATAAAGCTCATATAAATCAATAACAGTATTTTTATATTCACGTTTCTATCCAGTGCATATATTATGCCTCTTACGATAACTCATTTTAGCATTTTTGTTTAAAGGCATTTGCTGTAGTTTTCCATGCGCAACTTTTTTGGGAGACTTCTCTTCTAAAACTATTGGATGGATTTTCCGACAAATTTACAGGAATGTTGCTTTTGATGTCTAGTTGTACTTTTCGTCTTTTTTGAATTTTTTTAAAAAAAAAATTTGATTTCTATTTTTTTCTTTTTTCTTTTTTTATTGTCTTTATTTAAATAAAGGCCTATTATTAGATACATAAAATAGGAAAAATATAGCATTTTATAAATATTCCAACAAAATTAAAAAAAATTAAGCATAATGGTACGGTTCAAAAAACCAATATTAAATCTCAATATGCATGGTGACCTATAAATTTAATTGAATGTATTGTCTAAATATATGTTCAAATAAGTGCCTAGGAAGTTTGAACAAATTCTGTTATTAGGAACATAACAAAAAAGGAAAATATACCATTTCTATATAATTTCATGCAAAACTTGGCCTTTTAACATAGGGGTAGGGTTTAAAATTCTTTTTCTAAACAAGAATGGGGACCTATCATTATTTTTGCCTTTTCTGTCTATATATATATCAGACTTACTGTACAAAAAGTTTAAAGAAAATCTGTTGTGCAGAAAAAACTGTAAAAAAGGTCTTTAACAGTTGTATTCTAGACTTCAATGTCTAAATAAGGTCCGTATGACCAGAGCCATCTTCAATGGATGGCCACTCCGTATTTTCTATTTCGCGTAGACATAATGTCAAGGGATCAAGACGTGCTTGTTCATATATGGACAGCAAGGTTGGTGACCTAACTAATTCTGAAATTGCATCACAGACAACACGAGTTGGCTGCTGCAGAAGGGTAAGTGAATAACCACCATCAATCTCGCTGCAAAAGACTTTGAAAGTTCCGTGAAACACGCACACTTTTGTGTAAAGAAATTTCACATTTTCATTAAATTCAGCTATAAATTTCTGATAGTTTCGCAACCGTTTTATTTCATTTTCAGTTTGCTTTTTCTTCTTCTTTAACTCACTATTGGTACTTTTTAATGCCTGTAGTTGATATTGAATTGTTTTTTTGTTCATTTTAGCATTATTTAACGCTCTATCGCTCGATTTTACTGCATTTCGCGCTGAGTCTGCGAGACCGGATCTTAATTTAACAGCATCTTCCATTACCGTCAAGGCTGCAACGTTGGCCCCAACACCTCCGACGAGGCCAATCGCACCAAGAGGGGGAACAAATGGTAGTAATAATGCGGACACAACTGTAGTTGCCACACCTGTAACTATCGTAGCCGTTTGAGTATCATCTGCCTTCTTAAGTTTTCGTTTTGCATCAGATAAATCGGATTCGGCGTCCCATAATTGCTTTCTCGCATTTGCACACACGTTTTCTGCATCATTAACTGCTTCAGTTTTTCCTTTTAACTCTTGATCTAAACTAGCAATTTTCCTTTTTAGCTCTTGACGTTTATCGTTGTTCTTTTTCATATCGACAACGCTAGCTTCTAAATCTCTACTCACTTGGCTGTTCAGTGCTTTTACCTGTTCCATCATTTGTTCAAAACAGTGTTTTATCGTGTTAACTTTTGGCATAAGAATATCTTTTATATAATCGATAACATTGCCTGTATGAGAACGTGTAGATGTAGATTGTAACGTTTGAACAAACGGTAGTATCTTTTGGAGACCATTCTGTAGGTTGAACAACACAGCGTCACACTCTGGTTTATATCTATTTAAACGTGTCGCATGTGTAACATCCATGTTCATCTATAATAAAATGAAACTTTAGTTAACATGTGTATCGAAGCATTATCTAGAGATACGACAAATATTGTATAACCAACTTTGTTGTTTTTTGGATAGTTGGTACAAGTCTATTTCGTATCTCTAATAAATAATAATTGGCCTTTTTTTCGCATTTCCCGGAATGGTATAACTTTCCATTTTGCATATGAGCCTTCAAATAAAAAACTTAAAATAAACAGTTCACATTTTAGGTTACACCATGCCTAATCAATTCAAATTCCACAAAATAACTCTTCCTTTTTACGATCTAAACCATATGTAGGCCTTTTAAATCTTCATTCGGCAACCTCTGTTCACGTTCCTTCAAACTGATTCAAGCTTAAATCTGGATTAAACCCCCAGAGGTCATTTCGCCACTATCATGCAAAGGCGTTATACCTATTATCAACCAGTTCATGTATGTGATGTCGCATGGCTTGTCTTTTATTTTTTCTTGTAATTGTTTATTTCGATGCGTGTTTTTGGTTGACTTTGGCCCTTGAATGCTATATTTTCTGTTCGACTTTTATAACTACTTTAATTATTCGTATATATGCAGGTTTCTTTAAATTAAACGTACGCTCGAATAATGAATATTGCCAAATTGATTAAGCTTCGGGAATAAAACTCTCATTTTGTGTAGCAAGACTTCCTCTTCTGAAAACATTGGCTTTGGATGTCATGACTTGAGTTAACTAAGTAGTTATTTTTATATTATCATAACGTTTGAAATTTTAGTAAAGTATAGTTGGTTTACTTTACCAGCGCAATCAATGCGATTGAATTCACTAAGAGATTATTGCTCTTATTCAAAGATGTTTTCTAGGTAAACATAATAGCATTATCAGTAGGTAACATCTCCTTTAAATGCTACTACTACTACTACTACTACTACTACTACTACTACTACTACTACTACTACTACTACTACTACGACTACTACTATTACTACTACTATTACTACTACTACTACTACTACTACTACTACTCCTACGACTACTACTATTACTACTACTACTACTCCTACGACTACTACTACTACTACTACTCCTACGACTACTACTATTACTACTTTTACTTCTACTACTACTACTACTATTACTACTACTACTACCAATGCTACTACTACTACTACTCCTACAACTACTACCATTACTACTACAACTACTATTACTCCTACGACTACTACTATTACTTCTACTACTACTACTACTCCTACGACTACTACTACTACTACTACTACTACTACTACTACTACTACTACTGCTACTACTACTACTACTACTGCTACTACTACTACTACTACTACTACTTCTACTACTACTATTACTACTACTTCTGCTACTTTTTCTTATTCTAATACAACTGCTTCTACTGCTACTACTATTGCTACTACTGCTGCTGCTATTACTACTACTACTGCTACTACTACTACTACTACTACTACTACTACTACTACTACTTCTTCTTCTAATACTACTACAACTACTACTTGTAATATTAATAATAATAATATTAATAATAATAATTATACTACTACTACTCCTACTACTCCCCCTACATGTATTATTGCTACTACTATCACTGCTGCTGCTACAACTACTACTACTACTACTACTACTACTACAACTACTACTACTAATACTATTGCTTCTACTGCTGCTACTACTACTGCTACTACTACTACTACTACTACTACTACTACTACAACTACTACTACTGCTATTACTACTACTACAACTACTACTACTACTACTTCTACTACTACTTGTACTTCTTCTTCTAATACTGCTTCTGCAACTAATGCTGCTGCTACTACCACTGCTAGTACTACTCCTATTACTCCTCTTACATGTATTACTGCTACTATTACCACGGATACTACTGCAACTACTACTACTACTACAAATACTACTACTACTACAAATACTACTACTACTACAAATACTACTACTACTACTACTACTACTACTTCTACTACTACTACTACTACTACTACTACTACTACTACTACTACTACTACTACTACTTCTTCTACTACTACTGCTACTTCTTCTTCTTCTAATACTGCTGCTTCTACTACTACTACTACTACTATTGCTACTACTGCTGCTGCTATTACTACTACTACCGCTACTACTACTGCTCATCTAATCAAATATTTATTGTGCCATTATCGTATGGTTTGCTTTCGACCTCGGCCGTTATGTGAAACACCAACGATGTTTTATTGTATCTTTAATCAAATGTGTATTGTGCAATTATCGTATGGTTTCCTTTTGACGTCGGCCCTTATGTGAAATTAAGTAGAATATATAAAGCTGTCTCTTGCCGAACATGATCATGTTCGGTAAGAGACAACCTTATATATTCATCTTAATTAATACGGAATCCATTTCGAACTATCTTCTCATTTTCGCTTTTTAGGTCCCACGAAAAGACGATAACTAGGCATTTTTAAGACGAACATTTGGAGCGACATTTCGAGGTTTATCTTCGACTTTTCGCGCATAATCTCGCGTTTTTCATCGTGTAAAAGCGACAAGGACAGCACGAAAAGTCGAAAACACGACATTTTAATTTAAAACGTCGCACTTGCGAGTGATATAATATGCACACCATCACCGGGTGACTGGCGGAAAAATCATCCATGGATGATGTATACAATGTTCTCATTATAACCACCATCATCACCGAATACTATTTACATTTCTACTGCTGTTTCTACTACACGCATCAGCATCAGCATCAACAGTGGTAATAAATGTAGTAGTAGTTATAGCAGCTGATTATCATTAACACCATTGAAACCATGGTAAAAAGCTGCCCTCAGCGGCCTCTTTGGCAAGTACTATTCAAAGGCTCTACACCCATCATATTCTCTTTTGTTTGTGGTGTTACGTACTTTATTTCTACATGAGTATTTACAGTGGAAGTGTTGTTTGTTTCAAATGCCTGGTTTATATGACTATGTTCTATCTGAATGTTAATTTTCTGTTCGACTTTTGTTTCTATGTTTACGTATGCAATAATCTCAATTACCAAACATTAAGATGTGCAGTATTATACTTAAGTGTAAACGCCGGTCGTTTAAAATAGGCAATCTGTTTCAAGTATATTTTCATAGTTATTAATCACGTATATTTCATCGTTGTTTAGTATATCATGGTAATTCGTCAATCGTCAGTAATGCGCATAACTGTAACGGATATATAACAATGTTAAGCGGATTTTAATATAAAACGCACGTGTGCAGATCTTCAAGTTCATATTTTACCATTGTTTTTTAAAATAAACATTTTATTTCCTCAAATCGATGTTATGAAACAAATTTAACGCATCAATTCAACTATTATTATAGTTTATTTCGAACTGTTTAGAAAAGAGTAAGAAACAGCTGGCATGATGTTTTTTAATAATACCCAATACTGTGTGTGCATTTATTCGGCCTACCCAGTATAATTAAGAACGAAGTGTCCTCTTTGTTTAAGATAATTTAACCTAATGGGGTTATCGGTGACATATTGAATCTGTGTTTACAAGGTTCCGTCGCATGTGGAAACCGGGCACACATTTTGCAATAATCCAAACGGAATACATTTCACCTAGGCACTTTACGATGTAATACCTAAAAGGTGCTATAGGCGATCTGGAATGGTAACTGGTGCAAATACAAAAAAGAGAATTCGTATTGTGCTTCAGTCTGATACAAAATGTGCATTAAATAAACCGAATATCAAGTTCGGTGAAATTATTATTTATGCAAATGTTTGAATTAGACAATACGACGACTCAGCGTATTTGTGACTTTACATCATCAATAGTAATGCATTTGGGGTTCGTACTGTTGCCAGTTGTACATATTATTAAATAAAAGTGTAGTTAGCTCAAAAAAAATTATAACGGCCTTAAAGCATCATAATTTTATGGATTAATATCAACGATATACATATATGCACCAAACACTAACCGACTCGTCTAGATTTCCAGACCAAACTATTTCATTAACACTAATAAAATCGATTCTTGTATGCGGCCTATTTTAGTGCATTTGTAGATTAACTATTCAACTGAAGCATTATATGAAATTTAAATCGTACTTAGATTGACACCCATCATTCTTCCAGATCGTCTACAGTCCCTTTATGGATTAAAAAGGACTAACACACATCTGTACTACGATTATAACGCTTTATTAAATATGATTTACTACCAATATACAACTACTATAAAGAAAACTATTACGACTGTAAACATAAAGGATTATATACTGATATAACACACTTATTAGCTCGGATCTTTAGTAAAATTTAAATAATGACATTTCTATTATAAAACTATTGCGAAAAACAATATGAGAATGAAAGTACGATTGTGAAAACTAATACTATCAATCGACGACAACAAGTATATGTTAACTAATGTTACAGTAGCAATATGAGTGCAAAATAAAGAGACGTTGTGATTTAACACTTAAAATTATTAAACATTCAAGATTCTTTATCAATAGGAAAAGACAATAATTAAGCTTTGGTGTTACAGACCCAGTTGCGTTCAAGTACCCAAAATAATTGCAGAACGAACGCTGAACAGATGGAAAATGAACGCAGAATGAACGCAGAATAAACACAGAATGAACGATGCACACAATATATACACTGAACGCAAAGCGAACGCTGAGTGCATTTCTATACATACAAAATGAACGATGAATGCATTTTTTAAAACGCTGAACGCTGTAAATGAACGCAACAAATGCAACGCACGAAATGCATTTTTTAAAACGCTGAACGCTGTAAACAAACGCAACAAATGCAACGAACGAAATGCATTTTTTAAAACGAACGCAATTTGCCAAATGCATTTCGATATTTTGGATAACTTCTGATATTTCGGATAACTTCTGTTATTATCCTTTTAAACGCGGTTGAGTTGATAATTAAAATCTGGATTTAATTGCAGTGAGTTTTACGGCGCACCAACACATGGAAAGTTATATGACGCCTAACAGGAATGAAGATGCCAGGCTCATCCTCCATTTACATCAAGATAAACTGGAGAATGGGCCTCGAACCTTCTACAGTTCTAATTTGCAGAACTGCAGTTGCTGCACATTCTATAGCAAACACTCCATTTACGATAGAGCCACGTTTCCACATTTGGATACGCGGTGTCATGGTGAAGACCTTAAATGAGCATGATAACAAATGAAAAAATGAACATAGATATGGGGGTGAGGGGTCCTACCTCGAAAAGACTAGAAGATTTCTGGATGGACCGACCGACCGACAGACCGACAGACAGACAGACCGACATGTGCAAAGCAATATGCCCCACCTTTGGGAAGTGGGGCATAATAACTTGCAAGAAATGTCATATATATTTTGAAACCTCTGGATTTAACGTTAATCTTGGTGAATTTGACCTTGTTACATTGACAGATGACCCCAAGGGTCATACTCTGCATTCTCATTATTTATGCAGTAGTTTTATATTATTGCAATTAACAGTATTGAATATCGAATGATAAAGGTGCATGTTTGTGAATTTATACATACCGCCTGTACATGTCTTATCTAAATTGATAGATAATATATTTAGCTTTCTAACGGTATATACTGCATGTGTATCCTCTTTTAACATCCACTATCATTTTGTTTGATTATATATATTTTTTTGATGTATAGGATTTCTACAGGATGTAAATTGAGTACTATCCTGATTAACATTTGTTTATATAAACGACGTATACATGGGTCTTTATATGACACCAAAATATTAAGACCCAAGAAAATTAGCAGCTTAAGGCACAGCAGTAATTATTTCAATATCCATATTGCAACGCAATATTGGCTATTTTGATACGTATGAACCCTTTAAACTATTTGATACCATGGTTATGTCTATTTTGACACACGGTTCCCAGATTTGGGGGTTATGAACATTGTCATCACAATAAAAATGCCCATTGAACTCATTTCTAGACACTATACTATCAGATAAGTATTTTATCACATAAATACCATCCCATTTGTGGTGGAAAGCGCGTTTGATGAAATTCTGATCAACATCTAAATATTATTGTAACTGTTATTTTCTGTGTGTATAGTTCACATACGAGTAAAACCAGGTACCCCATTTGTTTGTCTGTTTGTTTGTTTGCTTGCTTGCTTGCTGGCTGCCTGCTTGCTTGCTTGCTTTACTTTAATTTACTTTACGTTACTTTATTTTACTTAAATTTACTTTAACTTACTTTTCTTTACTTTAATTTAATTTATTTAACTTACTTTACTTCACTTTACTTTACTTTTACTTTACTTTTTACTTTACTTACCTTACCTTACCTTACCGTACCTCTACCTCCTCCTCTACCTCCCTCTACCTCCTCCTCTACCTCCTCTACCTCTACCTCCTCTACCTCTACCTCCTCTATCTCTACCTCCTCTACCTCCTCTACCTCTACTCTACTCTACTCTACTCTACTCTACTCTACTCTACTCTACTCTACTCTACTCTACTCTATTCTACTCTACCTCTACCTCTACCTCCTCCTCTACCTCCTCCTCTACCTCCTCCTCTACCTCCTCCTCTACCTCCTCCTCTACCTCTTCCTCTTCTACCTCTACCTCCTCTACCTTCTCTACCTCTACCTCCTCTACCTCTACCTCCTCTACCTCAACCTCCTCTACCTCCTCTACCTCTACCTCCTCTACCTCTACCTCTACCTCTACTCTACTCTACTCTACTCTACTCTACTCTACTCTACTCTACTCTACTCTACTCTATTCTACTCTGCTCTACTCTACTCCACTCTACTACTATCTACTACTCTACTCTACTCTACTCTACTCTGCTCTGCTCTGCTCTGCTCTGCTCTGCTCTGCTCTGCTCTGCTCTGCTCTGCTCTGCTCTTCTCTACTCTACTCTACTCTACTCTACTCTACTCTACTTTACTCTACTTTACTCTTTACTCTTTACTCCTTACTTTACTCTTTACTTTACTCTACTATACTCTACTGTACTATACTCTATTCTAATATACTCTAATCTACATTAACTTACTTTACCTTACTTTACCTTGCCTTGCCTTGCCTTGCCTTGCCTTGCCTTACCTTGCCTTGCCTTGCCTTGCCTGGCCTTGCCTGGCCTGGCCTGGCCTTGCCTTGCCTTGCCTTGCCTGGCCTTGCCCTGCCTTGCCTGGCCTTGCCTGGCCTTGCCTGGCATTGACTTGCCTTGCCTTGCAGTGCCTTGCCTTGCCTTGCCTGGCCTTGCCTGGCCTTGCCTGCCTTGCCTTGCCTTGCCTTGCCTTGCTTTGCCTTGCCTTGCATTGCCTTGCCTTGCATTGCCTGGCCTTGCCTTGTTTTGCCTTGTCTTGCATTGCCTCTCCACTTCACATCACTTCACTTCACTTCACTTCACTTCACTTCACTTCACTTCACTTTACTTTACTTTACTTTTACTTTTCTCTTTACGCTACTTTACTTTACTTTAAGTTACGTTACTTTACTTTAATTTACGTTACGTTACTTTATGTAACGTTACGTTACTTCACTTGCTTGCTCGCTCGCTTGCTTGTTCGTTTGTTCGTTGTTCGTTCGTTTGTTCGTTCATTCAACTATTTGTTTTCATTTTTGTTCAGAGTATTCGATCCCAAATATGCGAAATTGCATTATTGCTCATTTCAATCAAAATTGTCCTCAAGAAAGAAAATTACAAAACCCTTCAAATCCAGATCATCTTTATTTAGTCCAAGATGCTTTTATTATCTTCTAGACGAGCATTATCTTTTGTATTTATTAAGTATTGCTTATGTCTTATCATTTCATATATAGAGGATCTTACAATAAAATACACACTCTTGAATGTAAGATCCTTTTTATCACATGACACACCTAAGATAGATGACCGAAATCATGGCGTTTTTCATTTTGTTTACACGACTTCAGCTACGTTACTCGGCTGTAACGCTATCGTGTTCCAAATAATCCGACACCTTAAACCAAAGTTAACGTTACTAACATGCATTTTACAAAGTATAATAATAATAATAAGGATAAATAGTTAAGCTGCCTGAACGTATATTATGATGTACCATGCAAACAGTAGGGTCTAAATGTTTTACTGTACACAAACAGTGACTCGGTCCTCATTTGCATCTATAGTACACTAGTGTATTGTATACTTTCATATTGTCCCGTTTAGTTTGCATTGAGCTAAGCGTGCAATATTCTACGATATTGCACGCATTCATATTGCACGGGAACTTTTGCTCGTGCTTGCTAAGAGCCGCGAAATAGAAATAAGGAACTACTTTCAAATAGAAATAACGGAATCCTTTCTATAGTGTCAACAAAAAAATACGATTTTTTTTTCAACCTTTTATGGCAAAAATTGATAAATTAATTCAAATGGTCACTCACCCACTGTTTTTAACGTTATCAAATGGTAAACAAACTACAGAAAATCGCTTGTTGTTTTTAATGACGTCATCCGACGTCAACGTCATTTTCGCGCAAAATAATCATCCACACAAAATGAAACTGAATGGCAAGATAGAAATTCCATCAAAAGCTATAAAAATAACACAAATGCAATGAAAAGTAATAGTCATACAATTAACATTGATCAAAAACAATATGAAAGTATACAATAAAAAGGTTATTGAATTTGTATGGCTAAATATTACTTGGAACTCGTTGTTTTGGCGCAGGACGACTCGCAAGCTCGTCGTCCTTTGCCAAAACAACTCGTTCCAAGTAATATTTAGCCATACAAATGCAATAACCTATAGTATTATGATATGTAGGAAATGGCTTTATTACACTCCCAGAAGCTATGTTATGTGATAAATAAAGACATCATACAAAATGTAAATTTTTTCGTCAGCTACTCAGCAATGTTCTATAATGTTCTATAAATCCTGAGTATTTGTATTTGCTGAATTTCTTATTGGAAATGTGCATTAAAATGCATGAATACATTTCCAACCTCTGTGATTGTCGTCTTTATAATTCGTATTATTAGCAACATTTTGTATAAAGCTCATATAAATCAATAACAGTATTTTTATATTCACGTTTCTATCCAGTGCATATATTATGCCTCTTACGATAACTCATTTTAGCATTTTTGTTTAAAGGCATTTGCTGTAGTTTTCCATGCGCAACTTTTTTGGGAGACTTCTCTTCTAAAACTATTGGATGGATTTTCCGACAAATTTACAGGAATGTTGCTTTTGATGTCTAGTTGTACTTTTCGTCTTTTTTGAATTTTTTTAAAAAAAAAATTTGATTTCTATTTTTTTCTTTTTTTCTTTTTTTATTGTCTTTATTTAAATAAAGGCCTATTATTAGATACATAAAATAGGAAAAATATAGCATTTTATAAATATTCCAACAAAATTTAAAAAAATTAAGCATAATGGTACGGTTCAAAAAACCAATATTAAATCTCAATATGCATGGTGACCTATAAATTTAATTGAATGTATTGTCTAAATATATGTTCAAATAAGTGCCTAGGAAGTTTGAACAAATTCTGTTATTAGGAACATAACAAAAAAGGAAATACCATTTCTATATAATTTCATGCAAAACTTGGCCTTTTAACATAGGGGTAGGGTTTAAAATTCTTTTTCTAAACAAGAATGGGGACCTATCATTATTTTTGCCTTTTCTGTCTATATATATGTCAGACTTACTGTACAAAAAGTTTAAAGAAAATCTGTTGTGCAGAAAAAACTGTAAAAAAGGTCTTTAACAGTTGTATTCTAGACTTCAATGTCTAAATAAGGTCCGTATGACCAGAGCCATCTTCAATGGATGGCCACTCCGTATTTTCTATTTCGCGTAGACATAATGTCAAGGGATCAAGACGTGCTTGTTCATATATGGACAGCAAGGTTGGTGACCTAACTAATTCTGAAATTGCATCACAGACAACACGAGTTGGCTGCTGCAGAAGGGTAAGTGAATAACCACCATCAATCTCGCTGCAAAAGACTTTGAAAGTTCCGTGAAACACGCACACTTTTGTGTAAAGAAATTTCACATTTTCATTAAATTCAGCTATAAATTTCTGATAGTTTCGCAACCGTTTTATTTCATTTTCAGTTTGCTTTTTCTTCTTCTTTAACTCACTATTGGTACTTTTTAATGCCTGTAGTTGATATTGAATTGTTTTTTTGTTCATTTTAGCATTATTTAACGCTCTATCGCTCGATTTTACTGCATTTCGCGCTGAGTCTGCGAGACCGGATCTTAATTTAACAGCATCTTCCATTACCGTCAAGGCTGCAACGTTGGCCCCAACACCTCCGACGAGGCCAATCGCACCAAGAGGGGGAACAAATGGTAGTAATAATGCGGACACAACTGCAGTTGCCACACCTGTAACTATCGTAGCCGTTTGAGTATCATCTGCCTTCTTAAGTTTTCGTTTTGCATCAGATAAATCGGATTCGGCGTCCCATAATTGCTTTCTCGCATTTGCACACACGTTTTCTGCATCATTAACTGCTTCAGTTTTTCCTTTTAACTCTTGATCTAAACTAGCAATTTTCCTTTTTAGCTCTTGACGTTTATCGTTGTTCTTTTTCATATCGACAACGCTAGCTTCTAAATCTCTACTCACTTGGCTGTTCAGTGCTTTTACCTGTTCCATCATTTGTTCAAAACAGTGTTTTATCGTGTTAACTTTTGGCATAAGAATATCTTTTATATAATCGATAACATTGCCTGTATGAGAACGTGTAGATGTAGATTGTAACGTTTGAACAAACGGTAGTATCTTTTGGAGACCATTCTGTAGGTTGAACAACACAGCGTCACACTCTGGTTTATATCTATTTAAACGTGTCGCATGTGTAACATCCATGTTCATCTATAATAAAATGAAACTTTAGTTAACATGTGTATCGAAGCATTATCTAGAGATACGACAAATATTGTATAACCAACTTTGTTGTTTTTTGGATAGTTGGTACAAGTCTATTTCGTATCTCTAATAAATAATAATTGGCCTTTTTCTCGCATTTCCCGGAATGGTATAACTTTCCATTTTGCATATGAGCCTTCAAATAAAAAACTTAAAATAAACAGTTCACATTTTAGGTTACACCATGCCTAATCAATTCAAATTCCACAAAATAACTCTTCCTTTTTACGATCTAAACCATATGTAGGCCTTTTAAATCTTCATTCGGCAACCTCTGTTCACGTTCCTTCAAACTGATTCAAGCTTAAATCTGGATTAAACCCCCAGAGGTCATTTCGCCACTATCATTCAAAGGCGTTATACCTATTATCAACCAGTTCATGTATGTGATGTCGCATGGCTTGTATTTTATTTTTTCTTGTAATTGTTTATTTCGATGCGTGTTTTTGGTTGACTTTGGCCCTTGAATGCTATATTTTCTGTTCGACTTTTATAACTACTTTAATTATTCGTATATATGCAGGTTTCTTTAAATTAAACGTACGCTCGAATAATGAATATTGCCAAATTGATTAAGCTTCGGGAATAAAACTCTCATTTTGTGTAGCAAGACTTCCTCTTCTGAAAACATTAGCTTTGGATGTCATGACCTGAGTTAACTAAGTAGTTATTTTTATATTATCATAACGTTTGAAATTTTAGTAAAGTATAGTTGGTTTACTTTACCAGCGCAATCAATGCGATTGAATTCACTAAGAGATTATTGCTCTTATTCAAAGATGTTTTCTAGGTAAACATAATAGCATTATCAGTAGGTAACATCTCCTTTAAATGCTACTAATACTACTACTACTACTACTACTACTACTACTACTACTTCTACAACTACTACTACTACTACTACTCCTACGACTACTACTATTACTACTACTATTACTACTACTACTACTACTACTACTACTACTCCTACGACTACTACTATTACTACTACTACTACTCCTACGACTACTACTACTACTACTACTCCTACGACTACTACTATTACTACTATTACTTCTACTACTACTACTACTATTACTACTACTACTACCACTGCTACTACTACTACTACTCCTACAACTACTACCATTACTACTACAACTACTATTACTCCTACGACTACTACTATTACTTCTACTACTACTACTACTCCTACGACTACTACTACTACTACTACTACTACTACTACTACTACTACTGCTACTACTACTACTACTACTGCTACTACTACTACTACTACTACTACTTCTACTACTACTATTACTACTACTTCTGCTACTTTTTCTTATTCTAATACAACTGCTTCTACTGCTACTACTATTGCTACTACTGCTGCTGCTATTACTACTACTACTGCTACTACTACTACTACTACTACTACTACTACTACTTCTTCTTCTTCTAATACTACTACAACTACTACTTGTAATATTAATAATAATAATATTAATAATAATAATTATACTACTACTACTCCTACTACTCCCCCTACATGTATTATTGCTACTACTATCACTGCTGCTGCTACAACTACTACTACTACTACTACTACTACTACTACAACTACTACTACTAATACTATTGCTTCTACTGCTGCTGCTACTACTGCTACTACTACTACTACTACTACTACTACTACAACTACTACTACTGCTATTACTACTACTACAACTACTACTACTACTACTTCTACTACTACTTGTACTTCTTCTTCTAATACTGCTTCTGCAACTAATGCTGCTGCTACTACCACTGCTAGTACTACTCCTATTACTCCTCTTACATGTATTACTGCTACTATTACCACGGATACTACTGCAACTACTACTACTACTACAAATACTACTACTACTACAAATACTACTACTACTACTACTACTACTACTTCTACTACTACTACTACTACTACTACTACTACTACTACTACTACTACTACTTCTTCTACTACTACTGCTACTTCTTCTTCTTCTAATACTGCTGCTTCTACTACTACTACTACTACTATTGCTACTACTGCTGCTGCTATTACTACTACTACCGCTACTACTACTGCTCATCTAATCAAATATTTATTGTGCCATTATCGTATGGTTTGCTTTCGACCTCGGCCGTTATGTGAAACACCAACGATGTTTTATTGTATCTTTAATCAAATGTGTATTGTGCAATTATCGTATGGTTTCCTTTTGACGTCGGCCCTTATGTGAAATTAAGTAGAATATATAAAGCTGTCTCTTGCCGAACATGATCATGTTCGGTAAGAGACAACCTTATATATTCATCTTAATTAATACGGAATCCATTTCGAACTATCTTCTCATTTTCGCTTTTTAGGTCCCACGAAAAGACGATAACTAGACATTTTTAAGACGAACATTTGGAGCGACATTTCGAGGTTTATCTTCGACTTTTCGCGCATAATCTCGCGTTTTTCATCGTGTTAAAGCGACAAGGACAGCACGAAAAGTCGAAAACACGACATTTTAATTTAAAACGTCGCACTTGCGAGTGATATAATATGCACACCATCACCGGGTGACTGGCGGGAAAATCATCCATGGATGATGTATACAATGTTCTCATTATAACCACCATCATCACCGAATACTATTTACATTTCTACTGCTGTTTCTACTACACGCATCAGCATCAGCATCAACAGTGGTAATAAATGTAGTAGTAGTTATAGCAGCTGATTATCATTAACACCATTGAAACCATGGTAAAAAGCTGCCCTCAGCGGCCTCTTTGGCAAGTACTATTCAAAGGCTCTACACCCATCATATTCTCTTTTGTTTGTGGTGTTACGTACTTTATTTCTACATGAGTATTTACAGTGGAAGTGTTGTTTGTTTCAAATGCCTGGTTTATATGACTATGTTCTATCTGAATGTTAATTTTCTGTTCGACTTTTGTTTCTATGTTTACGTATGCAATAATCTCAATTACCAAACATTAAGATGTGCAGTATTATACTTAAGTGTAAACGCCGGTCGTTTAAAATAGGCAATCTGTTTCAAGTATATTTTCATAGTTATTAATCACGTATATTTCATCGTTGTTTAGTATATCATGGTAATTCGTCAATCGTCAGTAATGCGCATAACTGTAACGGATATATAACAATGTTAAGCGGATTTTAATATAAAACGCACGTGTGCAGATCTTCAAGTTCATATTTTACCATTGTTTTTTAAAATAAACATTTTATTTCCTCAAATCGATGTTATGAAGCCAATTTAACGCATCAATGCAACTATTATTATAGTTTATTTCGAACTGTTTAGAAAAGAGTAAGAAACAGCTGGCATGATGTTTTTTAATAATACCCAATACTGTGTGTGCATTTATTCGGCCTACCCAGTATAATTAAGAACGAAGTGTCCTCTTTGTTTAAGATAATTTAACCTAATGGGGTTATCGGTGACATATTGAATCTGTGTTTACAAGGTTCCGTCGCATGTGGAAACCGGGCACACATTTTGCAATAATCCAAACGGAATACATTTCACCTAGGCACTTTACGATGTAATACCTAAAAGGTGCTATAGGCGATCTGGAAGGGTAACTGGTGCAAATACAAAAAAGAGAATTCGTATTGTGCTTCAGTCTGATACAAAATGTGCATTAAATAAACCGAATATCAAGTTCGGTGAAATTATTATTTATGCAAATGTTTGAATTAGACAATACGACGACTCAGCGTATTTGTGACTTTACATCATCAATAGTAATGCATTTGGGGTTCGTACTGTTGCCAGTTGTACATATTATTAAATAAAAGTGTAGTTAGCTCAAAAAAAATTATAACGGCCTTAAAGCATCATAATTTTATGAATTAATATCAACGATATACATATATGCACCAAACACTAACCGACTCGTCTAGATTTCCAGACCAAACTATTTCATTAACACTAATAAAATCGATTCTTGTATGCGGCCTATTTTAGTGCATTTGTAGATTAACTATTCAACTGAAGCATTATATGAAATTTAAATCGTACTTAGATTGACACCCATCATTCTTCCAGATCGTCTACAGTCCCTTTATGGATTAAAAAGGACTAACACACATCTGTTCTACGATTATAACGCTTTATTAAATATGATTTACTACCAATATACAACTACTATAAAGAAAACTATTACGACTGTAAACATAAAGGATTATATACTGATATAACACACTTATTAGCTCGGATCTTTAGTAAAATTTAAATAATGACATTTCTATTATAAAACTATTGCGAAAAACAATATGAGAATGAAAGTACGATTGTGAAAACTAATACTATCAATCGACGACAACAAGTATATGTTAACTAATGTTACAGTAGCAATATGAGTGCAAAATAAAGAGACGTTGTGATTTAACACTTAAAATTATTAAACATTCAAGATTCTTTATCAATAGGAAAAGACAATAATTAAGCTTTGGTGTTACAGACCCAGTTGCGTTCAAGTACCCAAAATAATTGCAGAACGAACGCTGAACAGATGGAAAATGAACGCAGAATGAACGCAGAATAAACACAGAATGAACGATGCACACAATATATACACTGAACGCAAAGCGAACGCTGAGTGCATTTCTATACATACAAAATGAACGATGAATGCATTTTTTAAAACGCTGAACGCTGTAAATGAACGCAACAAATGCAACGCACGAAATGCATTTTTTAAAACGCTGAACGCTGTAAACAAACGCAACAAATGCAACGAACGAAATGCATTTTTTAAAACGAACGCAATTTGCCAAATGCATTTCGATATTTTGGATAACTTCTGATATTTCGGATAACTTCTGTTATTATCCTTTTAAACGCGGTTGAGTTGATAATTAAAATCTGGATTTAATTGCAGTGAGTTTTACGGCGCACCAACACATGGAAAGTTATATGACGCCTAACAGGAATGAAGATGCCAGGCTCATCCTCCATTTACATCAAGATAAACTGGAGAATGGGCCTCGAACCTTCTACAGTTCTTATTTGCAGAACTGCAGTTGCTGCACATTCTATAGCAAACACTCCATTTACGATAGAGCCACGTTTCCACATTTGGATACGCGGTGTCATGGTGAAGACCTTAAATGAGCATGATAACAAATGAAAAAATGAACATAGATATGGGGGTGAGGGGTCCTACCTCGAAAAGACTAGAAGATTTCTGGATGGACCGACCGACCGACAGACCGACAGACAGACCGACATGTGCAAAGCAATATGCCCCACCTTTGGGAAGTGGGGCATAATAACTTGCAAGAAATGTCATATATATTTTGAAACCTCTGGATTTAACGTTAATCTTGGTGAATTTGACCTTGTTACATTGACAGATGACCCCAAGGGTCATACTCTGCATTCTCATTATTTATGCAGTAGTTTTATATTATTGCAATTAACAGTATTGAATATCGAATGATAAAGGTGCATGTTTGTGAATTTATACATACCGCCTGTACATGTCTTATCTAAATTGATAGATAATATATTTAGCTTTCTAACGGTATATACTGCATGTGTATCCTCTTTTAACATCCACTATCATTTTGTTTGATTATATATATTTTTTTTTGATGTATAGGATTTCTACAGGATGTAAATTGAGTACTATCCTGATTAACATTTGTTTATATAAACGACGTATACATGGGTCTTTATATGACACCAAAATATTAAGACCCAAGAAAATTAGCAGCTTAAGGCACAGCAGTAATTATTTCAATATCCATATTGCAACGCAATATTGGCTATTTTGATACGTATGAACCCTTTAAACTATTTGATACCATGGTTATGTCTATTTTGACACACGGTTCCCAGATTTGGGGTTATGAATATTGTCATCACAATAAAACCGACCGACCGACCGACCGACCGACCGACAGACCGACCGACAGACCAACATGTGCAAAGCAATATACCCCACCTTTGGGAAGTGGGGCATAATAACATGCAAGAAATGTCATATATATTTTGAAACCTCTGGATTTAACGTTAATCTTGGTGAATTTGACCTTGTTACATTGACAGATGGCCCCAAGGGTCATACTCTGCATTCTCATTATTTATGCCGTAGTTTTATACCATTGCAATTAACAGTATTGAATATCGAATGATAAAGGTTTATGTTTGTGAATTTATACATACCGCCTGAACATGTCTTATTTAAATTGATAGATAATATATTTAGCTTCCTAACGGTACATACTGCATGTGTATCCTCTTTTAACATCCACTATCTTTTTGGTTGATTATTTATTTGGACACTAATTAATACTTGCCCCTCTTACAGTAGCTATTCGTCATGCGTTCGTACTGACAGAACGTGTCATACAGATATTTTTTTGATGTATAGGATTTCTACAGGATGTAAATTGAGTACTATCCTGATTAACATTTGTTTAAATATACGACGTATACATGGGTCTTTATATGACACCAAAATATTAAGACCCAAGAAAATTAGCAGCTTAAGGCACAACAGTTAATATTTCAATATCCATATTGCAACGCAATATTGGCTACTTTGATACGTATGAACCCTTTAAACTATTTGATACCATGGTTATGTCTATTTTGACACACGGTTCCCAGATTTGGGGGTTATGAATATTGTCATCATAATAAAAATGCCCATTGAACTCATTTCTAGATACTATACTATCAGATATGTATTTTGTAACATAAATACCATCCCATCAAGGGTGGAAAGCGCGTTTGATGAAATTCTGATCAAAATCTATTTATTAGTGTAACTGTGTTATAGTTCACATATGAGTAAAACCAGGTACCCCATTTGTTTGTTTGTTTGTTTGTTTGCCTGCTTGCTTGCTGGCTGCCTGCTTGCTTGCTTTACTTTAATTTACTTTACTTTACTTTACGTTACTTTACGTTACTTTACTTAACTTAGTCTTTTGGCTGTTACTTGTGATACGCAGGCTTCATAACCGCTGCTCCCAGCTAAATTCCATTATGTTTATTTCGCTCTTCGAGGCATTTAATTTTATTAGATACTGGCACTATACGCCGTACGACATGGGGATGCGATAAACTCCATGTCCACCGCCGTATGCATGCCATCTTCGGGATGGTTAAAATGGTGTATTATTGATTTTATGAATATTGAGTTCTGCTCAACCCGGGGCTAGAGGGCGTGAGCGGTAGCTAGCATATTTCACTACCGCTCATGAACAGTCTCAATCAAACCGAGACTGCAATATTTCGTATGTGCCGTTTCCAAAGGTCCATTATTATACTCTTTTTTACTTTATTTTACTTAAATTTACTTTTCTTTACTTTTCTTTACTTTACTTTACTTTACATTACTTTACTTTACTTGGTTGCTTGCTTGCTTGCTTGTTCGCTCGCTCGCTCACTCGCTCGCTCAAAATCTATTTAATATTGTAACTTAATTTCTGTGTGTATGGTTCACATATGAGTAATACCAGGTAACCCATGTGTGTGTTTGTTGGCTGGCTGGCTGACTGGATGACTGTCTGCTTGCCTGCTCTGCTCTGCTCTGCTCTGCTCTGCTCTACTCTACTCTACTATACTCTACTCTACTCTTTACTTTTTTACTTTAGTTTAATTTAATTTACTTCTTTACTTGACTTGACTTGATTGACTTGACTTACTTGACGTGATTTGATTTGACTTGACTTGACTTTACTCTTTACTTGTACTGTACTGTACTGTAATGTACTCTACTCTACTCTACTGTACTGCACTTGTACAGTACTCTACTGTACTCTACTGTACTCTACTTTTTTCTACTGTACTCTACTGTACTCTACTGTACTATACTCTATTCTAATCTACTCTAATCTACATTAACTTACTTTACATTACTTTACCTTACTTTACTTTGCCTTGCCTTGCCTTGCCTTGCCTTGCCTCTCCACTTCACATCACTTTACTTCACTTTACCTTACTTTTACTTTTACTTTTACTTTACTTTTACTTTTCTCTTTACGTTACTTTACTTTACTTTAATTTACGTTACTTTACGTTACTTTACGTAACGTTACGTTACTTCACTTGCTTGCTCGCTCGCTCGCTTGTTCCTTCGTTCGTTCATTCTTTTGTTTGTTCGTTCATTCAACTATTTGTTTTCATTTTTGTTCAGAGTATTCGAGCTCAAATATGCGAAATTGCATTATTGTTCATTTCAATCAAAATTGTCCTCAAGAAAGAAAATTACCTAACCCTTCAAATCCAGTTCTTCTTTATTTAGTCCAAGATGTTTTTATTATGTTTTAGATGAGCATTATATTTTGTATTTATGAAGTATTGCTTATGTCTTATCATTTCATATATAGAGGATCTTACAAGTGTGACTGTGTATTATTGATTTCAATAAAGTCAAGAATACACAGTCTTGAATGTAAGATCCTTTTTATCACATGACACACCTAAGATAGATGATAGTTGATAGAAATCATGGCGTTTACACGACTTCAGCTACGTTACTCGGCTGTAACGCTAGTGACCCGGTCCTCATTTGCATCTATAGTACACTAGTGTATTATCATATGTAGGAAATGGCTTTATTACACTCCCAGAAGCTATGTTATGTGATAAATAAAGAAATCATTGCAATAGTAATTACAAAATGTAATTTATCCGTCAGCTACTCAGCGATGTTCTATACATCCTGAGCATTCGTATTTGCTGAATGTCTTATCGGAAATGTGTATTAAAATGCATGAATACATTTCCAACCTCTGTGATTGTCGTCTTTATAATTCGTATTATTAGCAACATTTCGCAGAAAGCTCATATAAATCAATAACAGTATTTTTATATTCACGTTTCTATCCAGTGCATATTTTATGCCTCTTGCGATAACTCATTTTAGCATTTTTGTTTAAAGGCATTTGCTGTAGTTTTCCATGCGCAACTTTTTTGGGCGACTTCTCTTCTAAAACTATTGGATGGATTTTCCTACAAATTTACAGGAATGTTCCTTTTGATGTCTAGTTGTACGTTTTGTCTTTTTTTTAAAAAAAAATAATTCTTTTTTTTAATTTCTTTTTTTTTAATTCTTTTTTTATTTTTTTTATTTTGTTTTTTTTGTCTTTATTTAAATAAAGGCCTATTATTAGATACGTAAAATAAGAAAAATATAGCATTTTATAAAATTTCCAACAAAATTAAAAAAATTAAGCATAATGGTACGGTTCAAAAAAACAACATTAAATCTCAATATGCAATTAATTGAATATTTTGTCTAAATATATGTTCAAATAAGTGCCTAGGAAGTTTGAACAAATTCTGTTATTAGGAACAAAAAAGGAAAATATACCATTTCTATATAATTTCATGCAAAACTTGGCCTTTTAGCATAGGGGTAGGGTTTAAAATTCTTTTTCTAACCAAGCATGGGGACCTACAATTATTTTTGCCTTTTCTGTCTATATATATATATCAGACTTACTTAAAAAGTTTAAAGAAAATCTGTTATGCAGAAAAATCTATAGAAAATGTCTTTAACTGTATTCTAGACTTCAATGTCTAAATAAGGTCCGTATGACCGGAGCCATCTTCAATGGATGGCCACGCCGTATTTTCTATTTGGCGTAGACATAAGGTCAAGGGATCCAGACGTGCTTGTCCATATATAGACAACAATAATGGTGACCTAACTAATTCGGAAATGGCATCACAGACATCACGAGTTGGCTTCTGCAGAACGGCTAGTGAATAACCACCATCAATCTCGCTGCAAAAGACTTTGAAAGTTCCGTGAAACACGCTCACTTTTGTGTAAAGGAATTTCACATTTTCATTAAATTCAGCTATAATTTTCTGATCGTTTCGCAACCTTTCTATTTCATTTTCAGTTTGCTTTATGTTCTTCTTTAACTTACTACTCTCACTATTTAGTGTCTGTAGTTGATTTTGAATTGTTTCTTTGCTCATTTTAGCATCTGTTAACGCTCTCTCGCTCGATGTTACCCCATTTTGCACTGAGTCTACGAGTCCGGATCTTAACTGAACTGCATCTTCCATTACTGTATGGCCTGCAACGTTAGCCACAGTACCTCCGACAAGGCCCAGCACACCAAAAGGGAGAAAAAATGGTAATAATATTGTAGACACAATTGTAGTTGTCAATCCTGCATCTTTCGTAGCCTGTTGAGTTTTTTTTTGCCTCCTCAAGCTTTTGTTTTGCATCAGATAAATCGGATTCGGCGTCAGATAATTGCTTTATCTTAATTACGAATATTTTTTCGGCATGACAAACTGCTTCAGTTTTGCCTTTCATCTCTTGATCTAAACAAGCAATTTTCTTTTCTAGCTTTTGTCGTTTATCGTTGTTCTTTTTCATATCGACAACACTAGCTTCTAAATCTCTACTCACTTGGCTGTTCAGTGCTTTTACCTGTTCCATCATTTGTTCAAAATAGTGTTTTATCCTGTTAACTTGTGGCATAAGAATACGTTTTATATAATCGATAGCATTGCCTGGATGAGAACGTGTAAATGTAGATTGTAACTCTTGTTGAAAATAGTGTTTAATCCTGTTAACTTGTGGCATAAGAATACGTTTTATATAATCGATAACATTGCCTGGATGAGAACGTGTAAATGTAGATTGTAACTCTTGAACAAACGGTAGTATATTTTGGAGACCATTCTGTAGGTTGAACAACACAGCGTCACAACCTGGTGTATATATATGTAAACGTGTCGCATGTGTTACATCCATGTTCATCTATAACAAAATAAAACTTTAGTTAACATATGTATCGAAGCATTATCTAGAGATATGACACATATTGTATAACCAACATTTGGTTTTTGGATCGTTGGTACGAGTCTATTTCGTATCTCTAATAAATAATAATTGGCCTTTTTTTTCGCTTTTCCCGGAATGGTATAACTTTCAATTTTGTATGAAAAACTTAAAATAAAAAAAAACCTGCCTCATCAATTCAAATTCCACAAAATAACTCTTCCTTTTTAAGATCTAAACCATATGTATGCCTTTTAAATCTTCATTCGGCAACCTCTGTTCACGTTCCATCAAACTGGTGCACGCTTAAATCTGGATTAAACCCCTAGAGGTCATTTCGCCACTACGTGTTCCAAGGCGTTATACCTATTATCAACCATTTCATGTATGTGATGTCGCATGGCTTGTCTTTTGTTTGTTCTTGTTATTGTTGTTTATTTCGAGACGTGTTTGCGGTTGACTGTGGCCCTTGAATGCTACATTTTCTGTTCGACTTTTATATCTACTTTAATACTTCGTATATACGCAGGTTTCTTTAAATTAAACGTACGCTCGAATAATTAATATGGCAAATTAATTAATCTCCGGGAACAAAACTCTCATTTTGTGTAGCAATACTTCCTCTTCTGCAAAACATTAGCTTTGGATGTCATGAGCTGAGTTAACTCAGCGGTTATATGTATAGTATCATAACGTTTGACACTTTAGTAAAGTATGGTTGGTATACTTTACGAGCGCAATCAATGCGATTGAATTCACTAAGAGCTTATTAAAGACGTTTTCTAGGTAAACATAATATCATTATTAGTAATTAACATCTGTTTTAAATGCTACTATTACTACTACTACTACAACTACTACTACTACTACTACTACTACTACTACTACTACTACTACTACAAACACTACTACATATAATAATAATAATAATAATAACAATAATTCTACTGCTACTACTTCTGCTTCTGCAACTACTGCTGCTGCTACTACCACTGCTACTACTATTCCTACTATACCTCTTACATGTACTACTGCTACTAATATCACTACTACTACTACTACTACTACTACTACTACTACTACTACTAATACGACTACTACAACCACTACTACTTATAATAATAATTAATAATAATAATAATAATTCTACTACTAGGTATGAAAACCATATGTTTTAAAATTGTGCTACATATGTAATCTACACATGTATTTCATATGAAAGTAACACATGTGTAATAAATACGAAACATATTTTTTTACTAATTAACATCGAAACTTTTTATATAAATGCTATATGTAGCGAATATGTAGTAGTTCCATATGAAATATATATGTACACAGGTGTATTATTTTAACATGAAACATATATGTGGTACATACGTGCCACATAATTATGTATCATAAACATGTGTGGCACATATATAAATAACACGAAGTACATATGGAATTAGCATGCAAAAAATAAAAAAGTAACACATATGTGGCACATGTCACGACATCTTTCCTGTATTTCTACTACTACTGCTACTTCTTCTTCTAATACTGCTGCTACTACTACTACTACTACTACTATTACTACTGCTGCTGTTATTACTGCTACTACTACTATTACTACTACAACTACTACTAATATTAATAATATTACTACTACTTCTACTACTACTGCTAATTCTGTATAACTGTAACGGATATATAACAATGTTAAGTGGATTTTAATATAAAACGCACGCGTGCATATCTTCAAGTTCATATTTACCATTGTTTTATAAAATAAACATTTTATTTCCTCAAATCGATGTTATGAAGCCAATTTAACGCATCAATGTAACTATTATTATAGTTTACTTCGAACAGTTTAGATAAGCGTAAGAAACAGCTGGCGTGATTTTCTTTTAATAAGACCCAATAATATGATTGCATTTATTCGGACTACCCAATATAAGTAAATGGAGTGCGTGGTCCAGTGGTAGAGCGCCGAACTCCAGATCAAGAGGTCGTGGCTTCGATCCTCGCCGCGGCCACGTTATTTATCCTGGAGCAAGATAGTTAATCCACATTGCTTGCTTAGTACTGGTTCTACACAGGAAGCCATCGAGAGTGATTAATCTGAGTTGCAAGAACTTGTTTCGCAATCGATGTAAAATAAATATGTTTAAAACTAAAACATAAGTAAGAACGAAGTGTCCTCTTTGTTTAAGATAATTTAACCTAAATATGGGGCTACAGGTGACATATCGAATATGTGTTCACAAGGATTCCGTCGCATGTGGAAATCGGGCACACATATTGCAATAATCCCAAAGGAATACATGTCACCTAGTCAGTTTACGATGATACACTTTAAAGGGACTATAGGCGATCTGGAACAGTAATTGGTGCCTATGCAAAAAAGAGAATTCATATTGTGCTGATATTGTCTGATAGCAAATGTGCCCATGAATTAAATAAACCGTATATTCAGTTCGGTGAAATTATTATTTATGAAACTGTTTGAACTAGAAAATACGACGACTCGGCGTATTGTGATGTTAAATCATCAACATTATTGTATTTGGTTCGTATTGCTTCCAGTTGTACATATTATTAAATAAAAGTGTAGTTAGCTCAAAAGACAATAATGTATAATGACCTAAAAGCATCATAATTGTATGAATTAATATCAATGTGATATACATATATGCACCAAACACTAACCGACTCGTCTAGATTTCCGGACCAAACTTTTTCATTAACAATAATAAAATCGATTCATGTATAGGGCCTATTTTGATAGTGCTTATATGCAACTGAAGCATAATATGAAATTTAAATCGTACTTGGATTGACACCCATTATTCTTCCAGATCGCCTACAGTCCCTTTAAGGATTAAAAAGGACTAACACACATCTGTACTACGATTATAACGCTTTATTAATATATGATTTACTACCATTATAAAACTACTATAAAGAAAACTATTACGACTGTAAACATTAAGGATTATATACTGATATAACACAATTATTATCTCGGATCTTTAGTAAAATTTAAATAATGACATTTCTATTATAAGACTTACAACTTTTGCGGAAAAAAATATGAGAATGAAAGTATACTTAGTTGCAAAAGAAACTGGACACTTTGAGAATATTACTTTACACCCTATCCTCTTTATCGAGCGACAGTCCCTTAATGATTCGACCTATTGAAAAACAAATGACAACATGATATTGACAATGGAATGATAAAAACTTTGGTACCAAACATGGCATATTAATTTTGGAATTTGTCAATTTAATTCTAAAAAAAAACTTTAATAATTAAATCTAGACAAAACTCAGTGTCCACTTTCTTTTGCAACTGAGTATACGATTGTGAAAACTAATACTATCAATCGACGACAACAAGAATATGTTAGCTATTATTGCAGTAGCAATTTGAGTGCAAAATAAATACGACGTTGTGATTTAATACTTAAAATTATAAAACATTAAAGAATCTTTATCAATAGGAAAAGACAATAATTAAGCTTTGATGTTACAGGTAGCCTAGTTCTATGTAAAGAACAACATGGTTTATTAAAGTTATCCAATTATGGAAAATTCATTCAGTTCTGTCACATACATACAGTGTGTCCATACATACTTTAACATACGTATTAATAATATAAGCATTGCAATTAATATAAACATAAACATAAATACAATACGCTGTAAAATAAAGACAAAGAAGCGAATAACATGTCCATTGCAAATACTGGTTTTCAATGTTTTAAAATGCAAATGAACAAGTCTTATGTATCACTTCGGGAACGGTGCCCTTCCCTTACTATCAAATATAATCATAGATGGAAGATTATGGGCATTATTAAATCTATGTATGCAGATGTGAAATCAACAGTTAAACACGGTACTTGCTTGAGTGATGAATGTACCTGCCATTTGGGAGAGTCAGACAGAGGAAATGTGTATTCCCTTTTTATTCTGCATATTTATTAATGATTTGTAGGAAGAATTTTATATCAAAAGGCATAGAATGCATAGCAGGTTTAAATTTAGAAATGATTAAAATAGTTTTATTAAATTATGCTGACGTTTTAATTTTTTTCTGAACTGCAAAGGGTTTTGATATCATATTCATGTTTTGGCGTAAACCTGTAAGATTCATATAGGTTGTAATCCATATCCAACTCAAAAGAAATCGAATGATTTCAACAAAAAAATCAATTCCATATCTTGTTACTTTTCAATGCATGATCTAATAGGGCGAGCAATCCATCTACGGAGCAATCCAAAACGTGACTTCATTTTATAACTGAATTGCGGGAATGTTTAATTGAATAAACTATATACATTTAAATATACGAGGGTCGTTCAAATAATACGTGGACTTTTTCGATATCGTACTCATTTTTTGGCGTAAACCTTTAAGATTCAAATAGGTTGTAATCCAACTCAAAAGAAATCAAATTATTTAAACAAAAATTGATTCCATATCGTGTTAATTTGCAATGAATGATCTAATAGGGCGAGAAACCTATCTTCGGAACAGTCCAATATGTGACGTCATTTTATAACTGCATTTCGGGAATGATTAATTAAAAAAAAATCGTCAGTAAAAATACACAAAATTAAAGTAGCATGATCACTGGTGTTCCACCGTTACAATTTCGAACATATGAAGAACCATGATAAATATAAATGAATAGAGACACTCTTCCTTTCTTTTGAACTGAAACTGACGACGTCATAAAAAAGCATGGAGCATTTTCTTTTTAATGCCCTCTTTATCATAGTCTTACAAAACAATATATAACACCCTAACATGTTAACGTTAATAGATCGCATGTCTTCAAACTGCCCGAAGTTAAATCACTGGTTAGTATAGCATATTTATAAATCTTTCAAATTAAGAAATGACATTTATATCGAAAGGTAGTTAAGGTTAAAAATTACACCGAAATGTAAGATCGAATACACAAATACGAGACTGATTGATTATTTGATTGATTGATTGATTGGTTGATTGATTGATTGAAAAATACTTACTAGTATGTGTGGAAGTGATGCATAGAGGATCTTACATGAGTACTCATTCATTATTGAATTTATTAAAGAGTTGGCAAAATGATATAATGCGAGGCTCTTGCCGAGTATTATATCATTTTTGCTAACGAGTTTAATAAATTCAATAATGAATGAGAAAAAAAGAGTCGAGCATTATATAATATTTGCTAACGAGTTTAATAAATTCAATAATGAATGAGAACGAATGTTAGATTCTATTTATCACATAACTGACATATCGACTTTTATTGTACTTTGCCTGTCGTTTTAACACGCGAAACCGACATAAACCGTGAGAATTGGATCATAGTCATTATCGATTTTTGTTTACAGCGCCAACTAGGCCAATTTGCATACTTATATAACTAGTGGTATATCGAAAATATAGATTGGTGTTATTCCACTCCCACACCGTAAGTTATGTGATACATTTGTTTATACAGTCGTCGTATGACATGTCTAATTGAAATGGTTTATTGGTTTTGATAATACTACTGCGGATTGATTAATATTACTCATATGTGAACATATGCTTATACATTCACTTGTCTGCCATATATTTCAATGTTTGCAACTCATAGACTCTCGTCTTTTGGTTGAATAAAAGTATATCTCTGTAATAAACTTCTGTTTTTTAACTCAATATCCAACGGCTCCATCGACTTCGCTAGTCAAACAAGCGATGCGTAACTAAATATATACTAGATATATGATTCATCGACATCGACAAATATATCAACATGATATGAACCAATATTAGTGTACACCTATATATGAATATTTAGTATTATGAAATCATTATTACGTCTAAAGGAGATTATAAGTATTTGTTTTTAATATTTTGATTAGGATACGAATAATAATAAACTATAATTGATGGAAGTTTGTACATAAGCAAATTGAAAGATTGTTTTGTAATTCTAAATCAATAAAGGAAACGGATCTTACATGAGTACTCATTCATTATTAAATTTATTAAACGAGTTGGCAAAATTATATAATGCGAGGCTCTTGCCGAGCATTATATCATTTTTGCTAACGAGTTTAATACATTCAATAATGAATGAGAACGACTGTTAGATTCTATTTATCACATAATTGACATATCGACTTTTATTGTATTTTGCCTGTCGTTTTAACACGCGAAACCGACATAAACCGTGGGAATTGGATTATAGTCATTATCTATTTTTGTTTACAGCGCCAACTAGGCTAATTTGCATACTTATATAACTAGTGGTATTTTGAAAATATAGAATGGTGTTATTCCAATCCGACACCGTAAGTTATGTGATAAATTTGTTTATACGGTCGTTGTATGACATGTCAAATTGAAATGGTTTATTGGTTTTGATAATACTACTGCGGATTGATTAATATTACTTATATGTGAATATATGCTTATACAGTCACTTGTCTGCCATATATTTCGCAACTCATAGACTCTCGTCTTTTGGTTGAATAAAAGTATCTCTCTGTATTAAACTTCTGTTTTTTTTAACTCAATATCCAACGGCTCCATCGACTTCGCTAGTCAAACAAGTAATGCGTAACTAAAAGATATATGATTCATCGACATAATATTTGGTTACACAGTTATACAGAATATTAACTAAAAATAAAACAAATATATCAACATGATATGAACCAATATTAGTGTACACCGATATATGAATATTTAGTATTATGAAATCATTATTACGTCTAAAGGAGATTATAAGTATTTGTTTTTAATATTTTGATTAGGATACGAATAATAATAAACTATAATTGTTGGAAGTTTTTACATAAGCAAATTAAAAGATTGTATTGTAATTCTAAATCAATAAAGGAAACGTTTTATTGCGAAAGTATTAAAGACCTAAACTTGGCTCTATATAAATGCACCCCCGTAATTAAACATTGGCCACTGAAAAAGCCAAGCCTGCTAATAAAAACACATTACAAACGTGATGGTTAAATCCTGGCATGACCCCAAGGCCCGTATCGAAAGCAAAGACAGTGTTATACAATTTTAGACTAGTGTTTTTAGGGATTTATTTGACAATTTGACAGATTGCATTGTTAAATGAGCTGTCTCACAGAAAAATGCATCATAGACACATAGCAGATATGGCAAAACAAAATCCGAATAATACTTTGAACCGCTTAACATCAATTGTAGCATGGTCGGTGACATTTCCTTTGATGAATTCAAATAATTAAATCGTTTATTAAGTGTAACTAAATGGGCGTGGATATACCGTACTACAACTACCAGATAGAGGAATTTAGAGCACGGACGTCACTCTGACGTCACAGTGTTACTAAGTACACCATACTACAAAGCAGGTAGTGTCTGGATCAGCTCGTTGGTTATTTAAACACCTTGATGGGCTACAGCTGAGTCCAGACTGTATCTATTACATAACGGATACGCAATACAACCATATTGGATATATAAGGATACCGCCTTAATACCATATACAATTTAGGTTATATTAGCATGATTTTATAACGGATATTTCGACATTAAAACACTTTAAAAATATTTTACTGAGAAAAGCCGATAACCTGTTTAAAATTACCTGCTAACTTTTTACGCCGAAATTAAGGTTTTAAAATCAACTATCAATTAAATCAACCCCGTTTTCGCTTCTTGGAGAAGGGGTTGGATGGGGTATGAAAGTTAATACTCGGACCACGTAATGAAAACAGATTAAAAATGGATATACACAATGCGGTAAATACGGACTGATTATAAATGCCAAATGTCGGGACGTACATGCATTAAATTAAGTTTTATTTTATATCCCAGCCAAACCCGTTTTCGCTTCTTGGGGATTGGGTACTGTCCGTTTGTACATGTCCGTAACGTTCACGTAGCTTTGAAATTTGGCAATATATATAAAAGGTAATATTGTTTACACAAAAATAGATTTAGAAACGCACATAAAATTAAGACTAAAAGTTTTCAAGGCAATAGTTGTCGAACAATGGAATCAAGGGTCTTATTATATATGTGATCAGTGTAGACCCTGACCATGCATAACACATTAAACGTTCAGTCAACTCTGGTTGCCATATCTTTACATGTAAAATACTGTATCAGCGATTTCGGGTTATGCTGTATAATAGTGGTGCATGGAAGGATCTCCGATATTTACAGAGGAAAATAGCTTCCATAATAAAGCCATCACCACCTGGAATGGCAGAAAATTATGCCCGATTGTGTCCTTCTGCAATGCAGGCAATTATTGCCAATCCAACCGAACATTCTTACAATTTGTGCCCCATGTTTAAATAATAAAATACTGATCCTGAACTCGTTTCATATTATTGTCTGTCAGGGCCTCTATTTTCACTCCCTAAACGTCTTAACATAATCGTGAATTGACGTTATATTGTGACTACTTCATGCCAATCTCTACCCAGAGTACACTCGTTCCTCATTTGACTCTTTCAACGTCAAAGGAAGTAGGGCGAACGGTTAGGTCACGTGATTATTCAAAAAAGTTATGACGATGTTTATAATCCTTTCGCGTGATCTGCAAAGATATAGTATAGACCTATATTAAATAATTTTTATTTTTATTTCTATGAGTTATTTTTGTTTAGTAATTTTCTGCTATCGAGCTTCGGTTTTAAATGTTTGCATATGCGTTTTGATTGAGGAGACCTAAGTACGTATTATTTTTATAGTAAAATAGTCCCGATTAAAACTAAATTGTTTTCAACCATTATTTCAAATCTTACAACATCTAATTTGCAGATATTCTGAAAATTATATTTACACAAGAAATGAATAAGTTTCAGGCAAACATTTTCCAATTTAACATGTTTTACCAAAATCTTGTAATTTAGTAGTTAGCAGAGATATATGTGAGTGCAAGGAACGATAACTCTGCGTGGAGATTGACTTCATGCGTTTGAATAACTGCAGTCTCAAAGTACCGGTAAGTTTAGGTTTTTAAGCATATAATTTCCCGTAAACACGTCCACTGAAGTCCAAATCTGCATCTATTTGCCATATATCACTGCCTCATAGTGTTCATTTACGCAGAGTGTGTATCTACTAGAAGGAAAACAACTATTTAAATGTTAAAATGCCACTATTTCCTTTTTATGACGGATTTGGCTTTTAAGCTTTCTTCATCGATTGCATTGATGTTGAGTTATTGTTACTTCTAATACAACGACCGATTTTCAATGTTCATGATTCTTTGCGATCGAGCTGTTATTCCTGTTAAATAAATAGTGTCTTCTTGCCGTTCATGATTTAACACACGACAACTGTTGTGACATTGTTAATCGTTTAACTAGTACTGCAATGATATATATTTTGACAAAAACGGCTGTAGCGTTAAGCGTATTCTGGTCTTTAATAGTAAGCATGTTGCCACAATGGACACCTATTTGATTGTCTATACCATGTCATCCAATTCTTCGTCAGCGAAACCTTCCGACACTGTTTGTTGGATTTCACGTATCTTGGCTGGTTCAATGGCAGGCATTTTAGCCTCTAGTTCTGCTATTTTTGCTATCCTTTCATCTATCCGTCTACTAAATTCTTCTTTCTGTTTCTTCACAATTGACTGAATTTCCTGTTGCGCTTTCTGGCAGCCACTGTGCAACTCTTCTCTTCGTTGCATTATTTCACGTTGATCTTTTTGCGGATCGAGCGCAATCAAACCACCAAGAGACGTAATCCTATCCATTAAATGCTTGTCTGATATTTCAACGTACGTAGCTGCAATTGTGTGAACGACGTATGCTACCTGACTTGCCTTAGAGGCTTGCTCGAAAATAACATCGCGAAAGATGTTTGATAGCGGTGCTGCTGTGGTACCCATTTGTAGCTTCCTACCAACGTTTGCTTGGTCTACAAAATTTGTTAAAGAAGAGTGAAGACAACACTTAATAAGGTTGGACAGCATCTGAAAAAATCTCACAAGTTTTCCCCATTGTTCTCTTACTTGTGCTAAAGCCTTGATGCCCTTAACCAGTGTTTCACGGATGGCGTCAAACTCGATTTTCGTCAAATCTAATTTTGCCATTTCTTTAAGAACCTCGATAAGTTTTTCGTTTGATTTCGCCATTTCTTCGGAAGCCTTTTCCTGTCTACGTTTAGCATCTTTCAATGATTCTTTTGCAAGTTCGGTTTTATAACGAGATTCTTCTACGGCAGCCTTTACCACGGATGCATTTGAACTTGCCGGCTTCATTTTGGCTAGATGGGGTGACTTATTGTCCAATGGATTTTTACCTATTTGCTTGCTTGCCTGGCAATTTAGTTTCTGTGATTGTTTGCTTATTTTCTTTGTCTCTTCAACAGCGTTTTCAATGCGTGTTTCTTTATCTTCAACTGTCATTTGTTTTACAATGTGATCCAGAGTGGTGCATACTCCAATCGCCTGGTCGCACAACATTAAAACGTCTTGTCGGATTTTACAGCTTTTCTCACCTTCAACGTGATGACGGGATCTTTCCAGAAATTTCTTTACACTAGATGCCTCTCCATTTGAAATGCGATGGAAGTCGGGCGATTGCCTTTGCTGCTCATCGATGTTTCTAGTTGCTAGCTCTTCAAGCATCATTATTTGTGGATGGATACTCCCAATCTGGCCATAAACACGACATGCGGATAATTCAGAGTCGAGAAATTCTTCGTCGTGTTCATCTACATTTACTTCATCATCAACAGCACCTAACACTCTTCTCTTTATGGAACTTGATATCAAATTTGTAAAACTGGTCACATTTCGTATGCCTTCAATCAACGCCTCGCCAGCCGCAAGTCCCAGTAAAGAATCGCCGGTGGGAATGTTTTCCATTGCTGCCTTAAAGTCTTCTTGGGTTTCGCTAACTTCCTTTGACATAGCTTTATACCTGCGTTTAGACTCTTCTTTTTCTTTTTGTCTTGCTTCTTCCTCAATTTTAGCAACGTGTATTGCTCTTTCTGTTTCTTTGGTCTTCTCATCATAAACGCCTTTCGTGCTGGTACAGGCTTCCAAAAGTTCCCCAGTAAGTTCCATTACCCCTACGAACTTTCCTTCAATAGCTTCTGCTAGCCTCAGACATTCGTCTGCGATATTCTGTATTTTGTTTAAAGACATGGGTAACATATGTTGCACTTCTTCTGGAGTGCCTTTCATTAAAAATTGAACCGCTGCTTTGACATGGTTGTCAACATTTCCAGTATGCAGACGGATTTGGTCCATGCTTGTATGGGCTTCGTTGAATGCGGTCCATCCGGCGTTGCTTACTTGGACAAGTGATGCACGGAACGAGTTTGGATAACGAAGAAGCCTGAATCCGTCCTTCGGTGGTTTGTCCTCCAGACTGAAATCCGTGTCAGCAGAAATTAGTATCAAGTTTCCAAGAATAGCTATCGCACAGGGAGCTGGTGTCAAAAACTGATCCCAGTTACTTTCAGGCGCCATCAACATCATTGCGTCATCTTTTTTGTCCACTCCTCTGCAAAGCCCAGACAGCGATTTTTCTATTTCGCCTGTAGAATTCATGGTGGTTTTCTCTGCCTTGAATTTCTGTTAAAAAACAAGTTTATTTCAGATTGTTTCAATTGATTATGTCTCTTCGAAAGAGATTTCAGAAATACTGAAAATGTGATCCCTTCGAAGCAACAAATACAAACACACATTCAGAAGATGTGTTCAAACGCCAAGAAAAATATTCGTATACAGTAAAAGTGGATGGGTTAATATCGACGCTAACATCATACCGGTATCTGATTTTATGTAGACAGGGTAAAAAATGACAGTAAGTTCGTTTAGGCTGTTATCAACAGATGATATATTGTTGTGCCTACAGAATCAACTATATGGGATATAATTAAAGCTTTACAGTGTTGAACATATTCAGACAACTTGATAACTAGAGTGTAGACAAAAGCTCTGGTGACATCATATGGTAGGTAAAAGAGCAGCGACAATGTTGAATCATCCGGCAAGAATCATTACGACACTAGTGTATCAGGAAAACAACTTAAATGTTCGTAGGGGATAAAAAGGTTCTCGGAACATAAGCTATGTGTTTCCGATGCCGAGAGAGGAACACCGGTCGTAAAATGACAAGAAAGCTATTAACCTTGTTGTATCACAGGACAACTTTACATGAGGTAGAGTATACCGGTAACATTGGATTTTCCATGCATTCAACTCCAATGATTACACAGGACAATGTATTGACCATACACAACATCAGAAATGTCACGTGAACACATCTAGTAGAATACAAGAGCACCATTCGAGCTTTCATAAATTCATCTCCATTGGTTACACAGGACAATGTAAAAAGATCACACATCACATGTCATTATTGTCGCTTGAGAGAAGCGAATTAGACGATAATTGATTTCTCTTTATTTGAGTAATTCTCATAGGGGGCGCACTCTCAGTGGAGTGCACGTGGCGTGTAGAACGCCAGTTTTTGCCATTGGGCGTTGGATGACCAGTTAATACGTTCAAATGTTATACTGGGTGGTATTATGTTACACGGCAAGAGAACTATCAGCGGATACGCTAGTTCACACGGAAAAGAAAAAAATACAGGTAAGTATTGTTAATTTACAAACAGTATTTATAGGATCAGTAGTTTAGCTGGAACAGGTATAAATATTTAATTATTTATTTGAGTTTTCTACACGAATGATTAGTCGTACATGTCTTTTCATTATGTCAGGATTCAAAAAGCTTTGAACATGATGAATATTCTAAAATATTTATATTTACTCGGAAAATGATAATAGCAAGGAGGAGATATTGTTCATGGTTGCTGTGAATTATTGTAAAATGTTTACAACAAAATTTTAGTTGTGTATGCCGTCACACGTTAGCTTGCACGCGAACGTCATGCATGTTGTGTAAATGTGGTACAGTTTATCAGAGAGCTGGTACATAAATGGTTAGTACAGTGTGACTGGGATGTGTATCAAGTAATGTGTCTACGGTAAAATGATGACGAGTGTACATTTGATTTCTAGATAAATTTATATCGATAGTTTTCAGAAATCCGTGATGAGATGATCGATACACAGTTTGTGAAATAGTAATGTCCTCGACAAATGATAGATTAGAATCATGGATCCTGGTTTCATGTTCCGATTGAGGAACGATTGGAGAAAAATACGAATTCAAAAGATAAGTAGTTTTTGTATGGTAGTGACATTCTACAGTTGGGTAATGAAAGAGGGGTTGTGATCCTCAGTCCCGCTATACATGCAGGTTGAGTGAAGCTAAGATTGGTCCCACAGTTAAGCGTTATGATTTTGTTGTCGCTGAAAAGAAAGATAACCCAGTCATTATGTTTTAATGAATGAGGGGCGATCTTTCATAGTACGTGGTGGGCGTGGATGCCTGGTTTAATTGCTGGGACGATGGACGTCTCTCGGGCGTGGCTGCCTTTAAGAATTGCTGCGACGGTAAACGTCTCGGGCGAATTCCCTGTTACAACTTGCGCATGATACATGTCGGGAAATTAGTTTATTTGAATTATAAGATGTACATGTATAAAGAAATGCTGATAGAAAGAATGCAAACTATTTGTCTAGTATGCAGAGTACTGAAGTTGACTAAATATGGATATATCTGGAATATTGAAGCTCAATGGCGTCACATACTGCGTGAACCTCTTAATACGATGTCCGGCATAATAAACCTATACTTTTGTGTATATACCGTGTGGGTGGTGGGCTGTTTATCCGATATCATTGATGGCTTATGCCATGTAACTTAATATGTTTATATCAGACCGTATGCTATTTGGTATTAAATGCAGGTATCTGCATACTAGTATATGAATATAATACCCTGTTTCGGGTGGTAATAAAGGGCGTATGCCCGGTTCAACGAGCCGGTATCGGCTTGTTGGTAACTATGTGCGGGTATCTGCACATAAAGTTAAGTATAAATGCAAGTAGACTGATGTATGTGATAATAACAATAATAATAATAATCTTAATAAAAGAAAAAACAAAGCTTTGTGAAACGTGTCGATGATGCATGTTGAGTGATGTTGTAGTTGACATGTAAGCCATGTGAAGAAATGTGGGTTAAATGTATATGTAAATAAAGGTGATATTAGCTCCCCCGTATAGGGATGACAAATAGCCGTATTTTGCACATAGGGTTAGATATGTGTAGATGTATTAAAGTAGTAAATGGTCAAACCTCGGGCGTAGCTGCCTATGAGAACTGCTGGGAAAAGAGACCTCTCGGTCGAATGGTCAGGTACAACGTGTCCGTGACGCATGTATAAATAAATATTTAATTTTAAAATGGGATAAGTAATTATGTATTTATGATGTATGCTGGGAGGGTATTGTATTTTAAATGCGAGATATTTGTAGAAACAGACAGTTTTAAAAGGGGGCATATACAATGAAACATATATTAAATGTTTTGAACATACCTGGAATTTATATAGATTGTCTAAAATGACTGGTTATAATTGTATATGTATATATTTATGTATATATAGTGCCAATGTGGGTATATATATATATATATATAGTGATGTGGCACAGTGAGAAATAATATTAATAATTGTATTGATATCATTTTAAAAATGGTTAATGCATATAATTGCAAGTAAGTTTGGTGAATGTAGTTTAATACACAATACATAATGAATACTATTTGTTTCAGATATTTTCTTTCGATATTGCGTTCCAGAACAGTAGTGTTTTGGCAGAGAACAGTGACGCAAATTCAGATTTCAGATATTAAGATTGAAGTACCAGCCGGTTACAATTATCAATGACGGGCTTTAAACAAGTTATACGTTTTGAGAGGAGGAACACTTGCTTGTCGTGTCATTCCTTGTGATGTTATTTCGTGTGGACATGAATTTAGACTGTAAGATTCAACCGTATACCTTTTTGCTACATGCAGATTGCTACATGCATGGTAAAACTTGGAATAATTGCTTGTCGAGTGATTTCATGAGGGCACGTATTTAGACTGTTTGATTCAACAGTATGATATGTTGATACGAGCTCCCTTGTATAGGACACACGAAAATATAGTCGTAAGGCATGTGGTTTTGCGATTAAAGCATCTGACTATAATATACCCTGTTTGAGGTGGTAAAGGGCGTATGCCAGGTGCAATGAGTATTGTTGGTTACTATGTGCGGGTATCTGCACGTAGGGTTAGGTATACATGCAAGGAAACTGATGTATGTGATTCATAATTTATATTGAAATCTTAGCTCCCCTATATAGGGATGGTAAATAGATGTATGCCATGTTGCAACGATTCGGTATCGATTTGTTTGGTTAATTAGGGTTATAATTTATGTGAAAACATGTGATGTTAGCTCCCTTGTATGTGGGTGGAAATATGCGTATACCATGTTGCAACGAATCGGTTTCAGCTTGTTGGTTACTATACTCGTATGCGGACATTTATAACGTATTTGTTGTTGTCGTGTTACTCCTATGAGAAGGGTGAGTGTTAAGAGAAATGACATTATTGTCGCTTGAGAGAAGCGAATCAGACGATAATTGATTTCTCTGTATGTGAGTGATTCTCATAGGGGGCGCACTCTCATTGGAGTGCACGTGGCGTGTAGAACGCCAGTTTTTGCCATTCAGCATTGGATGACTGACCAGTTAATACGTTAAAATTTTAGATTCTTAGTAAATCGTGTTGCAGTAACTTACATATTATGGATTTGAAGACATTTCAGAATATTGATGTTGTCCGGGCTGTATTGGTTCCATTGATTATTGAAACGTTTGTACTTTTGATAGTTAACGGTCAAGTCCGAGATCTTATCCACATTTCAGAATATTGATGTTGCCCGGGCTGAATTGGTTCCATTGATTATTGAAACGTTTGTACTTTTGATAGTTAACGGTCAAGTCCGAGATCTTATCCTGAGTGATACCTTGAATAAAAATGTTATCGGATACATGTTTCCCATACGTGGGTTTTTCGCGGACGGCTCGGTATCACATTGACGGTGCTCTGTTTAAAGTACGACGTGATTGGTGGAGCTGGTGCATGGATGTCATTTTATATCTTAGAAATAATAACATTTGTTTAATACAGTTTATGTTTAATTTATCACCATTGAAAGTTGTTGAAATAATTCCGTCGAAGGAAAGTGTATTATATGAGGGAGAATACTGGGTTGGCTGTATGCTAAAATAGTAGATATACAATCGTATCTCCTTTACTTATTCAGTAGTCGGGAAGTATTGCGTTTGCTTTATATGCACTGTATAGTTCGCGTAAGCGATCTGGGCTCAAAATTGGCATATGTCATGTGACAATAATAGACTGGCGCAAGTCTGTGATAAGAGATTGCTATATGTTATAGGTGTAGTTTCTTATGTATGGTAGTATAAGTTGAAGGTGAAGTGTTTGTTATTAATTAATGTTAATAAGGTCAGTCAGTCGGTCGTCCAATGGCTTATACAAATAAATAACTAGAAATTGTTATTGTCCATGGGACAAAAACGTATGGCTCCCCCACTCGCCCGAACAGACATAATTGACGACTCTAGGTCCAACCGTTCTCTATTGATCTGAGATCGTTTTGATATTCAATATCCCTGTGACTGTATCAGTAAGGCCACATAAAAAAATGTGTGGTTCAGGTAACCCGACCGATCCTATTTTAAGGGGCCGACCCTAAAACCTTTTATGCAAAAATTTAAAAAAAATAAAATTAAAAAAAAATTAAACAAATTAAACAAATAAAAAAATAAAAATAAAAAATAATAAAAAAAAAAATTAAAAAAAAAAAATTGTTGATACTGCCAAAAAAATCGAAGTCAAGGTATAGTAATTTAACAGATTAAATTCATTATCAGAATTGAATTCATTACTGAGGAAAAAAAAGCCTACCTACCTACCCTATTTTTTTGCCAGTGTTACCTGAACCACACATATTATTTTGTTTGGCCTATTATCTACTGGTCATGACCAACCATCCTTCCAAGTTTGAGGACCCTAGGTCCAAGCATTCTCTAGTTATTGATCGGACATTGTCTAGTTATTGATCGGGGATCGTTTTGATAGTCAAGGTCACCGCGACCTTGACCTTTGACCTAGTGACCCCAAAATCAATAGAGGTCATCTACTGGTCATGACCAACCATACTTCCAAGTTTGAGGTATCCTAGGTCCAACCATTGTGTAGTTATTGATCGGACATCGTTTTGATAGCCACGGTCACTGCGACCTTGACCTCTGATCTAGTGTCCCCAAAATCAATAGGAGTCATCTACTGGTCATGGCCAACCACTCTTCTAAGTTTGAGGACCCTAGGTCCAACCATTGTGTAGTTATTGATCGGACATCGTTTTGATAGTCAATGTCACCGCGACCTTGACCTTTGTCCTAGTGACCCCAAAATCAATAGGTGTCATCTACTGGTCATGACCAACCAGCCTTCCAAGGTTGAGGACCATAGGTCCAACCATTCTCTAGTTATTGATCGGACATCGTTTGTGACATAGACAGACAGACAGACAAACAGACAGACAGACAGAAAGCACAAAATCAATATGGCTCCCCTACCACACTTTGTGCGAGGGAGCCATAATAAATATACAGTTATAACGTGTGTGTTCTTGTCGTGTTACTCCTATGAGAAGGGTGAGTGTTAACAGAAATAGAGAGTGTTGATATATAGCGTAAACGCATCAGGTAGAATAAAGAGCATTAGTGGCGCTTTCATAAATTCATCTACAATGCTTACACAAGACAATGTAAACAAGGAATGTTGCGATATCGAGCAGTGAGATGCCATGTACGTTTTGAATAAAAACAAAAAACATATGTGTACATCAAAGAAACGATAGTAAATCTCTTTTCTGTGAAAGGAGTATATCCAAGCCACCAAATTTAAATTCCATGAATTAATGGAAAAACACAATTTCAACACTTTGTTTTCAGTGTTAATTCATCGAATAAATTTCGCACGTATGTCATTTTCAGTAAACAAAATCAATAATCAGTGCCGGGAGCATTATGCCGCCAGTGGTTAGAATGTGAAAGTAGCATAATATGTAGTAACTAAGTGACCCCGCTTTGCTTAGGTCCATATAACATTCTAGGTGTAACTGCCCAGTTCATAAACTTTCATGTGGACCTCAGCACCATACGTTATTTGTTAAATATACTAGTATCGTGATGGTGAGATAATATTAATTAACTTTGTTCATGTGGATTAAGTAATGTGATTATAGAGTTTAATGTAATTGTATCTTCTTTCTTTGGAAAATAACTTATCACTCAGTAAATAATGCGCGAAGGACAATATGTAAAGGTGTTTGCTTGGAAAATATCAGATATGTTCAAATGAACGAAGACAGATATTCATTAAATCCTTATTATTACAACTACCATGTGTGTGTGTGTGTGTGCGTGCGTGCGTGCGTTCGTGCGTGTGTGTGTGGTTCATAGTGCATTTCGCGTTCATTCTGAATTCGTGATGCGTTCATTCTCAGTTCGTTCTGCGTTCTACATTTATTTCGGGTACTTGAACGCAGCTGGGTCTTTATATATTTGAGCAGCTGGGTCTTTATATTATAATTTGAGCAACTGCCAATTAAGCAACCATTAATCTAACACCACCAATTTAACAACTATGATGCTTGATTTCTTGTTAATAATAACATATAGGGTTATAATTTAACTGTGTTAACAAATTAACTGTTTAGATTAGTTTTAATTTATGATAGAATAGTTTTGTTTTAACGGTGTGAAATTGTGTTTAATGGCGAAGCAACAGAGAAATTGTGAATCCTACAGCTTTGCGAATTGTAGAAATAATTTATAATTACGCTCAGTTACGCAGTGAGCGAAAGAAAGAAAAAAGAAAGAAAGAAGAAAGAAAGAAACAATAAAGGAAGGAAGGAAGGAAGGAAGGGGACAGACAGACAGACAGACAAACAGACAGACAGACAGATATTATTTAAACGTTTACAGCTTCTCATCATTACATCCATAATTTGTAATACATGATTATAACCACATTACAGATTACACATATTGTTCGCACTCAGCTGTACTTCAATTTTCAGAGCATACAATCATTTTTTAATCATATGTTGTATCAATCACACTTTTTAATGAATAATCCAAGGAAATCAAAAACGGAAGTATATGTGAAATAGTTTATATGCGGTTATACTTGAATATGTTTATAAAATAATATTTGGAATAGAACATCTGACAGTAAACGCCTCTGATAAATAGTTACTTAAATTTAAAAAAAATCTTCTTTGACGATTGTAGCAGCGTTACAAATTTAAACACATCTGGCCTCTGTCTGTAATATATTCTGATATATTTCTTTCTAAAATCATGACAACCTAACAAAAGTGAGATTCGTCTTTGAAACACTCTTTTATTTATTTCAATCCTTTGTCTTGCGTAACGACCAGTCTCTGTGAAGATAAACGTAATTTAGTAAAAACACTTCGTTACCTTTTTGTACAGGAACTATTTAGATAATTGTCATAATAAAATTATTTTTACATGTTTATATAAACATGTTAACACTATTTTTTATTCTTGCAGATCAGTGTTCTCGTTTTGAATAAAAGCAATCCACCAACCTCTGTTTAAAGCTACATACAAACTGTTTATGGTTCACCCTTAATTATGTTAAAGGATCATACCATACATATATACATAAATACATAGGTATTACATATAGATTTTACACTGAATAACCATTGTTTAAACCACTTTCACAATCATATACTCTGGATTAATATACGAGTATATGATAAAATGGTAGGTTTTTAAGCAACTAAATCAACCAATAACTAACTATTCTAGTACATCTTGCGATAAACAATCGGTAAAGACATGCTCGCGGCTGAAAGATCGTTTATGAATGAATATGTGCATTGTTCTGCGCGTTATTAATTAAAATTACAAAATTGTGCAGTTCAAGTGCAAGTGATGTGAGAAAAATGGAGTAGGTTAAAACTATTTTCAACAGCATGGAAGTGTCCCAAACAAAAAGAAAAAAAATATTTTAATTTAAAAAAAAGAACATGTTTAAATTTGTAAACTAACAATTTAACTAACAACTCGTAACCAAAGAACGCGATACACGATGAAAGCAAAAACAACTGCTTATTGTATTAATTTTGTTGGGAAATATTAAAAACACTAAAGAATTGTTTTCCTAGTTTCAATTTCTTTCACATTTACTTTTTGAGGTTTTTTAATGCCCTTTTTGAAATTTACAACCTGCTAAGTAAATATATTCAAGGTCAATCGGCCAAATTAAATGTATTACATACGATATTTCTAGGTGGCAAATTGTCATGGATTAAATTGAACAAAATGTACAATGTACACGATAAACTAGATTTACTAATATGAGAATGTTTAATAAAATTAAGCCACACATTTTAAAAATATAGATCTTCTTATATTGCTTTTATTGTTAATCTACCAATAGTGAATAATATTTGCTATGTGATAAGAGTTATTTCGTTTGTATTTTTAGACTAAAGTTTACGAGGAGTGTTCAATATGTAATGCAACTAGTCGTCGTATTAACGCTGGGTGAGGTTTACACACGAAATTTGAAAATGATCTTACTGAATGAACCTTTAGTGACATTTTCTGGAAGTTTTATTAAAATCAGTGAAGACATAAGTATATGACGACTGTTTGTTTGGGGCATATTCATATACACTGCCTTAAAAAGCGGCAGAAAAAATTAATGAATTTGCATAGGTCGTTATGCTGGATTCATAAAATAATGCATTTTGAAGCAAAGTAATTTATTCAAACTTTTGTTGTAACTAGAAGTATGTGCACATATTACGTGAACGGTGTTTTCAATACAAAACATCGATATAGTCCAAGGCAAGAAACGCGGTTTTCTTGGAAATATAAAAGTCATGAAAATATCAAATTCCAATAAAAATAATAGTCAAATTCAGTTTGAAAATATGACGGGAAATGGTTTTAAATACATGGGTAACGAATTGAAGGGATACTCTAAAGATTTAATATAAAATCAAATATTTTAGCTACACCACTCCAAAAATATTAAAACCTGAATTTGCTCTTCGTTTTTTTAGCATAAAATTTAAGCTATGTTTTGTCGCACTGACAACATTTAAGGAGCAATAACCCCAAAAATAAACACATTACAAAAACAAGAGAATGTTTCTACTGGCGAATATGGCGCTTATGACATCAATGAAGCAAGTGACTATGGTCTTAAAGAGGCAAAATATAGCCATAACTCCGCCATTACTGGTCCGATCTGGCTGGTTTTCCAAGTTAATAAAAATTAAAAATTAAATTAAAAATCAAAGAAAAATAATTTAAAAAAAATTATAAAAAAAAAAAAAAAAAAAAAAAATAATAATAATATATAAAAAAATAATTGAAAAATAAAGGAATTAAACAATTTAAAACAAGCATTTATGTACAACTGTGACCCCCGCGGGGCGGGGCCAGATGTGACCCCAGGGTCACCATTTGAACAAAATTGGTAAAGGACCATAAGCTTATAGCAACAGCAAAATATTAAACCTCTGGCTCTTGCAGTTTCCGAGAAGAAGATTTATTTAAGTTTTTCCCTATACATGTCTATGTAAAACATGTGACCCTTGGGGCGGGCCAAATGTGACCCCAGGGTCACCATTTGAACAAAGTTGGTAAAGGACCATAAGCTTATAATAAATGTAAAATATCAAACCTCTGGCTCTTGTAGTTTCCGAGAAGAAGATTTTTAAAAAAAAAATCTTATATAAGTCTATGTCAAACTGTGACCCTTGGGGCGGGGACAAATTTGACCCCAGGGTCACCATTTGAACAAACTTAGTAGAGGACCATAAGCTGATGCTACATGTAATACTTGAGAGCTCTGTGTCATGTGGTTCCAGAGAAGAAGATTTTTTTCAGTTTTTCCCTATACAAGCCTATGTAAAACTGTGACCCCCGGGGTGGAGCCAAATGTGACCTCTGGGTCACCATTTGAACAAACTTGGTAGAGGACCACAAGCTTATATCAAATGCAAAATATTAAACCTCTGGCTCTTGCAGTTTCAGAGAAGAAGATTTTTTTTCAGTTTTTTCCTATACAAGCCTTTGTAAAACTGTGACCCCCGGGGTGGGGCCAAATGTGAGCCCTGGGTCACCATTTGAACAAACTTGGTAGAGGACCACAAGCTTATAGCAAATGCAAAATATTAAACCTCTGGCTCTTGCAGTTTCAGAGAAGAAGATTTTTTAAGTTTTTCCCTATACATGTCTATGTAAAACATGTGACCCTTGTGGCGGGGCCAAATGTGACCCGACGGTCACCATTTGAACAAACTTAGTAAAGGACCATAAGCTTATAGTAAATGCAAAATATCAAACCTCTGGCTGTTGTAGTTTCCGAGAAGACGATTTTTAAAAAAAAAATCTTATATAAGTCTATGTCAAACTGTGACCCTTGGGGCGGGGACAAATTTGAACCCAGGGTCACCATTTGAACAAACTTAGTAGAGGACCATAAGCTGATGCTACATGTAATACTTGAGAGCTCTGTGTCATGTGGTTCCAGAGAAGAAGATTTTTTTCAGTTTTTCCCTATACAAGCCTATGTAAAACTGTGACCCCCGGGGTGGAGCCAAATGTGACCTCTGGGTCACCATTTGAACAAACTTGGTAGAGGACCACAAGCTTATATCAAATGCAAAATATTAAACCTCTGGCTCTTGCAGTTTCAGAGAAGAAGATTTTTTTTCAGTTTTTTCCTATACAAGCCTTTGTAAAACTGTGACCCCCGGGGTGGGGCCAAATGTGAGCCCTGGGTCACCATTTGAACAAACTTGGTAGAGGACCACAAGCTTATAGCAAATGCAAAATATTAAACCTCTGGCTCTTGCAGTTTCAGAGAAGAAGATTTTTTAAGTTTTTCCCTATACATGTCTATGTAAAACATGTGACCCTTGTGGCGGGGCCAAATGTGACCCGACGGTCACCATTTGAACAAACTTGGTAAAGGACCATAAGCTTATAGTAAATGCAAAATATCAAACCTCTGGCTGTTGTAGTTTCCGAGAAGACGATTTTTAAAAAAAAATCCTATATAAGTCTATGTAAAACTGTGACCCCCGGGGCGGGGACAAATTTGACCCCAGGGTCACCATTTGAACAAATTTAGTAGAGGACCAGAAGCTGATGCTACATGTAATACATGAAAGCTCTGTGCCTTGTGGTTTCAGAGAAGAAGATTTTTTAATGTTTTTTCCTATATGTCTATATGAAAAACATGCAAAACCTCAATATACAAACTTTGGACCCCCAGGGCACGGCCATTATTGACCCCGGGAACTTTATTTGATCAATCTTGATAGTCTAGGCCTTGGCGATCATTTTAAAAGAAAAACTGTTGAATTCTGTCCAGCGGTTCTGGAGGAGAAGATTTTTTAAGGTTTCAACTATATATGGTAATGGCAGCCATCTTGGATGTAGTGCTGACCTAATTTTAACAAATCTAAAAAGCATTCATCTAAGGATCATCCATGTGAAGTTTGGTCAAAATTAGCCGAACGGTTTCTGAGGAGAAGTCGTTTGAAGAAAAGTTAGCGGACGGACGGACGGACGACGGACGACGGAAGACGGACAACACACCATCCCATAAGCTCTGCTGGCCTTTGGCCAGTAGAGCTAAAAACAATAAAATGTTCACATGGAAGATATAAAAGTTTGTGGTTTAGGCAAAAAAAGTCCATATTGGTCGTTGAAATCTAATTTTTATTCAAAATAGTTTTTTCCGTTTTTGGCATGTTCAGTATCATTTACATGTCTTAAAAAAATGCCCTCAAAAAACATTTTTTATTGGATGGAAGTATCTGAAATTTGATAAATTAATGGGGGAAAGTTCATTTTAACATAATCAATAACTACAACAATTTTAACATAATCAATAACTACAATAATTTTCACCAGTGCAACACGAGTTCGATTCCCCGTCTCGGCTTAGTGGAAGGGTGCGGTGGTCATTTTATCGTTCCCGTGTTATCCCGCAACAAGACACACAATGCTATCATCCGCGCCATCGATATTGATATAAGCTGTGTGACATATTTTGTACTCGATGTAAACAATAAATAGAGTATACTGTATTACACTATAGTATATAACATGCAAGTTCTGTAGCTAAAGTCCTAACTGCATGTAGTTTGATCATTATCGACGAAATACTACTGAATAAACCTTTGCAATTCATTAACATCACATACGAGATTTTAAAATAGACGTTTATTTAAACTGCTTATAGTTTTTTCAATAGCGCCGGCAATTATGGATGTATACGAGAGCACAATTACTCGAATATGGAAGAATTTTATACGCTTTAATTTGTTTCATTTTTATTTGACAAATGTTTTCAGAGAAGTTGTGTGTTACATTTCCATTTTCTCTATTTTTATCTTGCTACTGCGGCACGCATCGTGAGTATAAGACGATGACAAACAATACTAACTTGCAAAAGTCGACCTTGCATAATATGACATGTATTTAAATATGAATTGTATATATTAGTTGCTTTAATTTGAGTTTTATATCGACGGCCATTTATGATGAAGGGCAGTTACAACAACCATCCATTCCGACCCCTACTCTCTCCTAACTGAACACCAGCACCACCCTCATCCAACTATCCCACTGGGTAATAACACTTATTAATGAATTAAAATTCAGTTACGAGAAATGTACATGTCTCTATCGTATATTTTAATTAAAATATTAACATCAGTCATGTTTGCAAATAAATACTGTTTAACAATTATTAAATTACTTAAATCACAAAGGTCTGAAAAAAGTCAAACTCACCGTTTGGAAACGAACAGATAACCGAAATACTCGTTATGTTCACGCCAACTGATCTATTTGTCTTCGGCTCTGTCTTTTATTATATAGTTTTACCATGCGCATCTGCCGAACTGTAGTACGTAATCTTTGCCAACTTGTGGTAAACACATTAACCTTGAATTCTTGGTGATACCGGGAAACGCAATATCGTTTTCTGAAAACGATTTAGTACGAACCTACATTGGGCTTTTCTGAAAAGCAAATCATTTATTTCGTAGAAAACGAAAGTAGCTTCATTTTTAATAAAACAGCTTTCTATTCATTATAAAACAGTCATATTAAAAGTTCACAGTTCAACGTATTTTTGGTTAGTTCGGGGTTACATTTTTGGCAAAAAGGGTTACCTCTCGTGTAACTTGTTACCTTTTGTGGCTGGGTTAACTTTCAGGTTTCTATATTCAATTAAAATGTTTGAAAATATTTCACATACCGCTTTACACACAGGAAACATGTTGTGGCATGTGCCACATATGTGTTACTTTCTTTGTATGTTTCTTTCGTATATAAATCATGTTATTTACATATGTGCCACATATGTAAATTATGTAAATGATACATATGTGTCACATATCTGATATGTACCACATATATTGTTCATGTCAAAATAATACACCTGTGCCACATATGAAATGTATACATACGTATTTCATATAAAACTATTATGCATAAAATACATAATGTATCTATAAAACAAAATGCAGAATTTTGTAAAAAATGTTTTAACAACCTGTTTAAGTTTAATTTTATTTAGTAAACTATATTTTCATATGTATTACAAATGTGTTACTTGAAATACATATGTAGAATACATATGTGGCACATATATACAACATATGAATTTCATTCCTAGAAATTTTTTCTGTATACTTTACAAAGAGGCTGACTTGGTTAGCTAGGTGGACTTAAAATCCGACGGACCCGTGTTCAAGCCTCACCGGCGCCGCAGAGTTTTGTCGGTGTATTCTTGGGCATGACACTTTCCACTTGCCTCATCCGTCGAATGAGGATATAAACCGAGTGCGTAAAGTAATCTATTTAAGAGTAGGGCATATTCCTGGATTCCTATGTATCATTCCCCTCTCTATGGAGAGCATTTAAATACTATGTAAAGTGATCCTAATGTAACAAGGGCGGACCCAGTGCTCACCACCCCATCCCCACACACCCCTCTGACACTAAAACAATAGGGTAAGCATAGAGTTTTAGGGGGCGTGCACTAGGTCCACCGTTGTTCATCATGAGATTAGCAATTAAATATCTCGAAAATGCACTAGAATTCACCTTATGCCATATAGGAAAGTCGAAACGATGTTACATGCTGTACAGCACGTATCAGATTCCTATGACTGTTGTTGCTATTTATAGGATTTTGTACTTTCACTTCCCACTCAGTCTTATCTTTTATTCTTCACCAAGGTTTACATATTAAGCAAACAGCAATGGAATCTACATAGTCAATGCATGATAATAATGTCATTATGGCGGAATGGCAATTTAAACACAATTCAATGTAAATAGTAGCAAGGTAAGGAAAAAAGAGTCTCTAAGTTGACTCTGCACAAACTCTAGACAGTCAACATAATATATTGTCTATATCTAATATGTGATTAGGTGGGAGGGAGATATTGTGTTTATTTATACATATCAATGTATTCTATAAAAACAAAACAAAAAGATACGTTTTGATGTTCCTTTCACCGTCATATCAATACCATACACATTTATAAAATTTAATGCAGTTTTAATTATGTACACTATTGGTGGATACTATATGGATACTATATTAAGTTTTGTGTTTTGTATTTTTTTCTTAAACTAAAAAGAAATGTATATGTTCATCAAGATTCAAGATTCAATATTGACTCTAAAGTATGGACAATGAAAGATAATAATTCACAGACGATCTTATATCTCAGTATCTTTACAAGATTGCAGTATGTCAATAAACAAAGAGTAGCCGCTTTATTCTATCAGTCATGTGTAATCACTTTCACTTGTGGACATAAATGTAGCATTTCGTTTAGCATTGTGGTGAGTAATTCTCTTTCTTTGTCCTATATTTGCCCTAGTCTGGGTTTGGTGTAAACATATTTACAGTATTATATCTCGATTGTGAAACTACTATTCATTTAACAAAGAACCTGATCGTACGAAAGCGAAACGATAGGAACATGTTAGATGGATAAGCATATAAATAGTAAACAAGTGATATATGTCCTTTGTTTCATTACTTTTTCTGAGAAAACCGAAATAGAAAAAGAAATGAAAAGGGGATATTTACACTTTAAAGCGAACATGTTTATATTTTAAACACCACTGACAATGTTTTGAAAAGCATATAAATTATATCAGCATTACACACACATCTAAGTTTAGGTGAGTGAGTGCATGAATTATTGTCCAATCAGTTTCTGTTGTTATTTTCTAACCATGTGCTTGTTAGACTGTCTTTAAAGCTGAATTAATTGGTCAAAACAAGGGAAATTGTCTTTTACTGTATTTTGTATATGTTCTAGCAAGATTTACCTTATTCCGAGAAACATGAACAGTGATGTTACACTGTTATTATATTTTCAAGCGGTAACACATGTTTCAGAATAGATTTCTTATTTGAATAATTTGCCAAAATGGTAAAACATCATTGCATTGAATAATCTGGATGCATATCAGATTCTGCAGGCATACAAGTTTTATGTTACAGATTCTTCTGTACAATATTCTAGATTCTAACGTACGTTGTTATGCTTTCTCTCTTTCAGCCGTATCGAATATTTCCTTCATAGGTTCTGTTGTAATAGACTTTGTATCGAGTATTTGATTCCTCAGATACGTTTGGCTTTCGTGTGATAAATCAGAAATACTTTCAACATCTCGTTCAATCCATTTGTTGATCTCAGTCGACGTGTGGGTCATCATGGGTCTAATCTCCACGGGGTTGTATTTTTGTCTCAATTTTGATAGGTGTCACGCAAACATGAAATTAAAAAAAGTTCAATCTGGTAAATATTCGTTAAAAGTTAATAGCGTGCCGATATTGGATCAATGAAGAATTTAAGCATAAATACATGTTGCAAAATCTTTTTTATCTCTATGCCACGAACAAAAACATAACAATGGGACCCTATGGAAAATTAATTGTGGTGTGAGACGTATAGCGTTCGCACGCTGTAGCTAGAGCGTTCGCACGCTGTAGTAGATCGTTCGCACGCTCTACTAGAGCGTTCGCACGCTGTAGCTAGAGCTTTCGCACGCTCTACTACAGCGTTCGCTGTAGCTAGGCGTTCGCATGCTGTAGTAGAGCGTGCGAACGCTTTAAATTATTTGTTCTGCATGTCACCTGCGGGGCTCCGTATAATCGAGCCAAAAGTCACACAAACAATGCATATCTTGTCCAAATGTGAATGGTTATGCTCCAAATTTGGTATGGCCATTGATGGACTCGATGCACAATATACATAACACGGGTTTTGACCTCCTGCATAAAGCAACCTTCTACAGGGATACAACTTGGGATAACTTCCTGTAATTTACGTTTACATGGTTTCTGTCTTGTGACGCTCTTCTATACCCGTTGAGATATCTAGTTCATGTGTGGTGTTTCTTAGTTAAGGATGGGTAGATGCGCAATAAGATTTGGCTCCATCCACTGGGACCCCCTAGTGGGGTAATCTAGCAAAAACACACAAAACGTATATAGTGTCCAAATGTGAATGCAGTTGATTGTAATATAATAAGTTGTAATATAATAAGTTGGTATGGCCATTTAGGGAGTATATAAAACGGGTTTCACCTCCTATATAAAGCGCTCCTGTATCCTACTTGGGTACAACTTGGGGAACTTGCAGTAATTTACTAACTATCTCTATACTCTTTGATATGTCAAGTTCATGTGTGGTGTATTTCAAGCTCCAGTAGAACGATACATGCCCTCTTGGGACTCTTGTTTATTAAAGATGTATTTCTGATTTATTAAATGATATGCAATGCAAATCTTAATCAAGCAACAACTCACAGATGCAAATAGCGAACCATTCCCGCTTTGCTTTTGTACTAGTACCACTTTTAATATAAATTATGATATTGCAAACAAAAACATAGTTTGACTATTGACGTTCGTCCTATTCCAGCCGGCCAAGAAGTATGAACCCTAAATTAAACAAATACATGCACGTTTCAACTTGTTCTACCGTATGATCGCTATTTTGCACTTTTATGTAACTGCCCATCTATATTTAGTATGTATGTATAGGATAGAGGCTATGAAGAGAAATCTTCACCATTAAGAAACCGAAAGTGAGGGAGCGCAGTTTTGAAATTATGTAACATACCTTTCATATTAAACATTGAGTATAATTCACTTTAGTCATAAGGAAAAATGTCAACATGTGGGTACTTAATTAGCGTGAACAAAAACAATAGGGTAAAGGACTTCCCTGCAAACAATATAATTACTGAACATAATAATTGTTTTTTGGCTTAGATTAAATGTATAGACAATGATTAACAATACGTTAGAGTATTAAGTCGAAATTCAAACCTTAGTTTTGCAGAAAAAAGTAAATAACTTCGTTGATACGTTGAAGTTTTCTTCGGCCATATTTTCATTCATAAAAATATGTAAACGAAAGTGGAACATGGATTATTGCCTAAATTGGTGTGAGAGTCATCTATGCAGCTACAGAACATATATGTGAATCTTGAATATTACCCTAAGTAGATTGTTAAAACATTGAAGACAATTCAAATCACCTGTCAGGTAATCATGGATGTCGAGTTAAACATTTTACGTTTTCTTGTTGTATTTTCAATGCTTCACCTTGCTGAACAAAATATGACCGATTAACCGATTACGATTCCTACGCCTATCATTTATTAGGAATCGAATTTTCGAATTTATATAATTACAAATTGTATTTTTCACTTTAAACAATTTTCTTATCATTTGTGTTATAAATGTTGCAAGAAAACGAAGAAAATGAACCCTTGCGGTTATAAATACTAAAAATAAGAAATAAAAATAGCACTACTTTATGCAATTGTAGGTGTTATAAGGCATTCGTTCGTGAAAACTCGGGATAATACCGGCTACGTTCGGAATCAAACTTCAAAGAAATGATTGAGATGTTGCGAATAAGAAGTTATTTCCGGAAATTAGAAAGTAACAATATTATTTGCCATATTAACTGATTTTATAATGTTTCGCGTCTTATATCTCTCAAGAATAACATATTTAAGAACAAACACTATGTTTTCCCCACGCACCTGTTATAAACTGTTCAGATCTATCAGAATAGTCGCAATAGATAATCGTTCATGAGGTAAACAAATGTTTGTAATACGATTCATTCAATAATCATTGTGTACTATTAGTAGTAGTAAAACTCAGGCAAATCGCATAATGTAAAAGTGATTCATTGATTTGGCATAGATGGTGTTATGAAATTCCATTTTATTAAGTTGCTGTTAATTAATTTTGATTTTCATTCTTACATATTGTAAACAAACATACTGGACTATGGCAACATACTGGACTATGGATGTAGCTATCAAAATGTTTCCTTATAAATGTTACACACTATGTTAGCATTGACAGTTGCAAGAAAATTGAAGTTTAAGCAAAAATTGACATTGTAATTTTTACCATACCCCACCCACATTATACTATTGGCGAACCCTTAAAACTTGTTACACTACTGTACTGTATATTTGGAGTGTCAGATATGGATGGATTACAAGGATTTACTTTCAATTATATCAGCTTTCAAATCTCTAGCTGGTACACAAAATAACGCATCAGACTTACTCTGATAAATGTCAACGCATAATGCATAGGATTTCCCCTAATGCGTCCCAAATATAAAAAAAATATGGGCGCCAAAATATGTTGATGACTTCATCGGAGTGTTTTTGTATTTACACGCGTAGTTAGAAATCTCGGATGCTTATTTACCATCATTATATTTACACAGTCACCGAAAGTGTATTTAGGCATATATCATGCAAAAGCGTTATTGTATGATTTTCACTTTAACTCTCGTCACTTACCAGGCATTTATCAAAGTTGTCGCAACTTCATCTTGGCTTTCCAAACCAAGCGTTGTTTGGATATCACGCCAACGCTTCCAATTAACGGCCGATATCCGAACCTTATGGTAGTTCTGCTCCCACGCCTTCTTCTTTTCTTTCCGAGCCTTGATGGATTCCACCGTTTCCGTGGATCGGCGTTTACGCTTAGCCTTTGGCTTCTCATTTTCGGCCATGTTGAATTGAAAGTGCAAACGACGCATACGCGAAATTACTGCTAATGAATAATTCATGACCTTAAATCGGTTTTACCGCCACATTTAAAAAATGCGTAGAATATATATTATTATATGCTTATTCGACCGATTTTCGTAAAAACACGAGTAATGTTTTTCATAAGAAGTGTATATACATTAATTAACATAATTTTCCACTTTTCTACAAATTTATATGGTCAGAGACTTTAAACCTAAACAGCCAGTCATGTTTAATACAAAAGGTATACATTATTTATGAAACAGCAGTACTGGTCGTTCTAGGTATGCAGTTCCATCTGTAGTTTAGTGGCTAAAGCACTGCGCTTAAAAGCTACATACCTTTATCCAATGTGGGTTCGCTCCATGGAGGAGCCATGGTCAATGAGAAGCTTCAGAAATTGGTTGCAAAACGCTCAAATGAATCGTGATTCTCTTCTTCTATTTAGTTCTTCATTTTATTTGCAAATCATTTGCCAGGGACTAATAGTAACTATAAATTGATAATTCAAAAAGTGAATTCGTCATAAATAAACCCCGCCATAGCTGTATGTGTCGAAATAAGAAAAAAAGGTAGTTGACATTCACTTGCTATTCCAGGAGTTGTAAATGGTGGGCGAAGAAATAATATGAATAAAAGTAGATATATAGAGAGTATTTAACTGCTGGGATCGATTATAGGGAAATCCTTTACGAGATGGTAGACGTGTTGTTCTTTTCACGAACGAGGGTATGCGATTGAGTGAAAAAAAAACACGAAAAAAGACGGACATCGAGTGAAGGATTTCCCTATAATCGAACCCAGTTGTTAAATAATATGTTTAATGATGTCGTAACTCAACGTCACAGTTAGTCATTGTTGTGTTCGGAGTGAATTATTACTATTTAGTGATTATGAATATTCTTTCACTGACTGAGAAATCCCAATCTTTCACCCGCAGAAATGTAATAAAAAGACTAAACAGGGACGGAGCATTCACAGAACAATGTCAACCAAAAACTTGCATTCAAAACAAACAAAATAATTACAAGGGAAACTAGAAGCGAAGTATGGGACACTAAAAACACAAGAGGGCTGACCGCCTTGGAATAAAAAGGCCAATGTGGATTTACTGCAAGTTCTATGTTGCACTAAACCTCACTCTTACCCTAGTGTAATCACAGTTAAGTTGTACAGTGTATATAAAGAATCCCCGTCATTCTCTAACAAACTAGGCAGCATTAAATGCCATATAAGTGTAAAAAAAATATGAGCATATATATATGTATATAAAAATGACTAAAAGCCACAAGCAATTACTAAGTGACTTGGCAGAAACCAGAGCAACAAGAGAATAGAATGGACCGACTTTTGGTTTCCATGAAATGAATTTTGTTTTTTATCAGATGTTATGTAGGTTACTACTTTTTTCATTTTCAGAAAACAGATGAAGTTGATCGTATAATGGATCCCGTGTTATTTCGATATCACGTATTCAATGTTAATGTGTTTACTACAGACCGACAAATTGTGTAGTACAGTTAGGCAATTTGCCAAATGCGCATCTTCCCCACATGATAAACGTACTTCCCCATACTTCACAAACAGAGTCAAAAGACAGTTAGACCCGATGGAGTGAAACATAAGGCGTATTTGGGTAAACATTTATTTATCAAACAGTAAGTTTTGATTTTTTTAAATTATGTAATCATCGAGTAATTGAACAATGTTTAAATATTTTTTGCTTTTATCCATAATTATTGGTAATATGGCAATTAAAATACATAATAAAGACATGTAAATAGCTCTTGACAGAATTTTTATTTTTTAATGAGTCATATTTCCATGGGGTGGGTATGGGTGATTGTGATTACTGTCTGCCATTATAAATGGCCGTCGATATGTAAGTCAAAGCAAAATATTAAAGAAATGTCAACAAAATAAATATTTCTATCTCATATTTAACAAGAGCTGTCGGAGAACAGCGCAGCTCGACTATTCGATTTTTCGGAGAATAATACATTTATAGCTAGTATATACCATCAGAAAACAATGTGGGGTGGGGTTGGGAGCACAACATAACTATGTGTAAGAATTGACCCAGAAATATGTAAAAAAAAATAATAAAAGAATCGAGTTTTGAGTGGGGTGCGGGGTGGGGGTGGGAGAGAGGCGGGGTGGATGGTGGGGGGAGTGGGGTAGGTGAGGGCAACATATATGTGTAAGAAGCTATGTAATAATTCACCAAAACAACACAAAAATATGAAGAAAAAAATAATTAAAATATCGAGTTTGAGTGGGGATGGGGTAGAGGCGTGGGGTGGGGAGGGCAACATGTGTAAGAATTGAAAAGGGTTGGGGGGAGGGGGGATGGGGCAACATATGTGTAAGAATTGACTAAAACAACACAGAAATATATAAAAAAATAATAAAAAAAAAAAATCCAGTGTGGGGCGTGGTGGGTGGCGTGATGGGTGAGAGGCGGGGTGGGGCGGGGTGGGGCGGGGTGGGGCGGGGAGGGTTGCAATATATATGTGTAAGAATTGACAAAAGCTCACCGAAATATGTAAAAAAAAAAGTTTCAAGTCTGGGGCGGGGTGGGGTGGGGGGTTGATGGGGTGAGAGGCGGGGAGTGGGGTGGTGGTGGCGGGGAGGGTTGCAACATATATGTGTAAGAATTGACTAAAAAAACAGAAATATGTAAAAAAACAAAAACAAATATATAAAATAAAAAAAAAGGTGTGGAGGGGAGTGGGGGCGGGTGTAGAGGGGGGTGGGTGGGGAGGAGGGAGCCCATGACCCAATATGGGTGAAGTAATAAGATGCATAATGCTATAAAACGTATATGACGTCACGTCCGGAATAACAAGTTTGAAATTTTAACGCTTCGTAAAAATACTTTGAATTTTTATTTTAAAATGGTTATTCAACGTCTAACGTTATGGATATTATCGGAACGATGTAGTAAAATAGTACTGTTTTAATGCGGAATTTTTTTTTTTTATGATGGATCACCAAGAGATTCGCGAATTAGAAAATCTTTCTTTGCGGAAAATGACGACGGATTCCGCCAATAGCGTTAATTCAGAGAATCTTTCTGAAAAAAAGGATTATATATTAAACAGAAACAATGCAATGAAGAAAAAACTTGCATCTACCGAAAACAAAGATCTCATAGTGACTGAGACGGGCGGCGGAACAAAACTTCAGATGAACACCGGAACGTATGAACTCTTCAAATACGCAACGGAGAAACTGTTCACATCATCTGAATTGAAGTATCGCTCAAAACAAATCCCGGTAACGGATAGACAAGGTATGTTAATTGAAACGCAGTACAAAATATCCTCTGAAAAGACATCTCTGTACACTCTTAACATGTATCATACAAAATGTTCATGCTTGGTGAATGGAAAGGGTATGAACCACTTCATGAACACTGACCTACATGAGATATTGAACATCATTGAAAAGAAAATGGAAAATGAAAACTGTTCTTTAGATGATTTTAACAAGAACATGAAGGAATTGATCATGTCTTACTATAAATCAGATAGCAATGAACAAAATGTACGCAAAACAGAAAGTGAGGACGACTCCTCCGTGCGTAGCATCGAAGGAGAGACTGATGTTAAATCTCTGGACAATGATTACTCTAATTGCGAAGTAAATGACACTGAACGTGATCAAGCTCAGCTTACAAATGAAAGAATCTTTGCTTTACTCTCAGATAAATGTACAGATACATTGAATTCACAAGGAACACTTCAACAACTTGATGAAACATACGACAGCGCAACGGACAACCATTTGGATGATAGCATCACTGAACTAAAATCAGTAGTACAAAACAAGCAAAAACCTGGAACGAAGAAAACATCGAAAAACATACGCCAAAAAGACAAGCTTAATAAGGAACAGGAAAACAAACATGAAATCACAGAATTATATTGTTTCAATGACTGCACCGAAAAGAGTGGTAACATGACTAGATGCAATTGGTGCATGAAATGGTATCATGACAAATGTGTCGGAATTAATCATACAGATAATATCGGATGGTGGAGCTGCGAAGGATGCAGAAATATGCCAATCATGATACAACAAATGCTACAGTCATGTTCAAATGTAAATCATTCTATTGAAAACATATCTAAACAAGTTTCAGATCTTTCGGCTAACGTAGATTCCAAATTCGCACAGTTAGAAGATAGAATAACAGCCTTAAATAAGCACCAGAAATGTCTTAGCCAGGAAAACACAGCTTCAATGTGCGAAATCAAACAAGATATTTCAAATCTTAAAATTGATGTGGACAAGAAAAGCAATATCATCATAACCAAATCACAAGGAATATTTGACAAGCTGAAAACCTCGCAAGACCTGATTAAATATATTCAAGCTACCAAAGGGTGCCAGACAGAAGAACACGACCATTCAGTTACGTCGACCCAGAAAACTGCAGTAACGCAACCCCCTTCATTAACGCTGACCCCTTCAGTTACGCTGATCCCGCAAACCCCTTCAGTAACACCGATCCTGCGAACCCCTTCAGTAATGCCGATGTCGCAAACCACTGCAGTAACGCCGATCCCAACAACTGCAATAAAGCAAGCCCCTTCAGCAACGCAAACCCCTTCAGTAACGCCGATCCCGCATCCACCCTTGGAAATCAACGCTCATGTTCAAGTAAGTCAAAACATGACCTCTCCACGATACGCCGATAACTACAAAAAAAGACATGTACTCCATAACAATACCCTCATCATTGGTGATTCTCTTTTAAAAGGAGTAAAAACAAAGGGTTTATATAAAACAGATGTCAAAACTATGAGAGGCGCCAAGATCCGTGATGTAACTGATATCGTTCCCACACTTGGTATAGGAAAATATAAAACAATAATTCTGCTTGTGGGAGGCAACAACGCCAGTAATGGTCAGACCATTGCACAGATTGAGGAAGAGCTTGAAAGCCTCCTACTCCAAATAAGGGTATATGGACATTCTGAATGCAGTATAATAATCTCGGGATTGCCACCACGACGAGACACATATGTAGAATATGTCAACAACTTGCTGGTCGATATTTGTGATAACTATAATATTCATTATATTCCACAGTATAAAACATTCTTCAAATATCCGTCTTCTTCCTTGATCAACAAACGGTTTTATCGCATGGACGATATTCACCTCAGTGCACAAGGGACAAGTCTCCTCCTGCAAAATATCAATGCAATTAAGCCCATTTTTAAACTAGAAATGGATGACTGTCATAATTGTGGCGAACGAAACCACAATACGGACCACTGTACACATGGCAAACCAATAAGATGTCATGGATGTCATGGATATGGACATAAGCAAAGGAAGTGTCCACATGCTACAAGTTAGGAAAGCGGCAAAGAAGAAGACGCCATTCACCATGTAAATACTCATGGACAAACACTTTATTCTTATAATGTATATAATGCATTAACTAGTATTTGTTCGGAATGTCATTCTTATCTGTGTACAAAGTGTATGCCAACTGATATTCCTTTTGAGGACACTACTACTTCATATCTTAGTGATGCGGCTAGTAATACTGCTAGTAATACAAATTGTAAGTCATCTGATATTATTCTTGAGACCACTACTACTTCATATCTCAATAATGCAGCTAGTAATACTGTTTATATTTCCACTAGCAAAGCAAATGTTTTAAGTAACTTTGAAACCAAATCGAAGCACAATGATGAATGTGTGAGTTTGGGTTTAACAAAAAAGGGACTCAAAATTGCAAATATTAATATAGGGCAACTTCTTGTTGATAAACCTAAATTTGAAGACCTTAAGTTATTAATAACTCAAAAGGAAAATGTAAATGTGTTTGGTATATGTGAAACATGGCTTCAAAATGAAGAAGACAGTAAATTAAACTTAGATGGTTTTAAATTTGAAAGAAGGGATAGAAGTCAAGGGCATAAAGAAAAGGGTGGTGGGATTTTAGTGTATATAAAAGAAAATGTACATTATAAACGTAGACAAGATATCGAACTTGGGAAGATAAAAAGCATATGGTTGGAAATAATACTGCCGAAGTCTAAACCAATTATTATTTGCTCTGTATACAGACCTCCTAGCTCACTTATACAATGGGTTGATGATTTTGAGCAGGAAATCCAAAACGCTTTAGGTCATGATGAAAACGAAATCATCATTATGGGTGATACAAATTATAACTTCCTAAAAAAATCACCTAAAAGATGGTTAGATTGTCTTGATACATACAATTTTACTCAGTTAATACAATCTCCAACAAGGGTTAATACAAACTCTTCTACCCTTATAGACCATATTTACTCAAATAAACCACATAATATATGTGAAACAAATGTTCCAGTATATAGTGCAAGTGACCACTACCCAGTCTGCGCAACAAGACATGCACCCTTCATTAAATCAGATAATACACATACAGAAATAACTTACAGAGATTTTAAGAAATTTGATACAATGCATTTCAATAATAATTTAAATAAAACGTTTGATCTTATCAATATAGAAAGTACGACAGATGTAAACTCTGCCATAAGCTCGTGGAATGATTCTATTCTTAATGTACTAGATAAACATGCACCTATAAAAACTAAACGAATAAAAAGCAACACACTTCCAAGTTGGTTGACTCCTGAAATAAAAGAATCAAGGAATAAAAGAGATTTCTATCATAAGACAAAAGATTTTGTCCAGTATAAACATTGGAGAAATAAAACAAATATTCTCATTGATCAAGCTAAAAAGGATTACTACACCAAAGCCATAGAAGATAACAAAAACTCTGGGACCATGTGGAGGTATATAAATGAACTTAAATCAGGGAAAACTAAGTCAAAACACCCAAACAAAGTAAAAATTGGTAATAGGTATGTCACATCTAAGAAAGATATTGCTGATGAGTTTAATGATTTTTTCACAAATCTTTCCAATAATATTTCTGATTCTAATGAAAGTCTTAATCTAGAAAAACTAAGGGATTTTGTTCGACAAAAAATGCCAAATAACAAGGAATTTTCTATTAAAAACATAACCATAGATGAAGTTCTAAAATACATAAATCAGCTTGATTCTACAAAGTCAACTGGTCTAGATGGCATAGGCCCTCACATTTTAAAAACGGCGGCGCCAGTTCTTGCAAAATCGATATGTCACATTATAAACATTAGTATTATGACATGTGTATTCCCAGAAAAATTAAAAAATGCAAGAGTAGTTCCTATATATAAATCAGGTGATGCTAATGATCCCGGTAATTACAGACCAATTTCTATTTTACCCACATTATCAAAAATACTAGAAAGACATATAGCCAATCAGTGTATTGAGTATCTGGAAATGTATGGTCTAATTTATAGGGGACAGTCAGGCTTTAGAAAATCTCATTCCTGCCATACAGCATTAACAAAGTTAACAGATATGTTACTGCAAGAATTGAATAATGGACATGTCACTGAACTTGTTTTTATTGATTTCAAAAAGGCATTTGATCTAGTTAACCATGAACTTTTGTTGGCAAAACTTAAAAGTTATAATTTTGATAAATGCACTTTAAAATGGTTCAACTCGTACCTTACAAATCGATACCAGAATATACAAATTTCGACAGAGCTTTCAAAGCCTAATCTTATAAAAACAGGGGTACCACAAGGGTCAATACTTGGACCACTTCTATTTATTATGTTTGTCAATGATCTACCACTTTATGTAGAAAATGCAAACACAGACATATTTGCTGATGATGTAACATTGTCTACGTCTGGTCCTAATCTTGAAATTATACAAGAAAATAGCCAGCTTAGTCTCAAACAAACAGAGCAATGGGCTAAGCAAAATAAAATGTTAATAAATGAAATGAAAACAAAATAAATGATTATAGGTACATCTCAAAAGTTGTCTAAACTTAATAATGAAGTAAAACAATTATATGTTAACAGTACAGCAATAGAAAATGTACAGAGTCAAAAATTATTAGGGGTATATATTGATAAAAACCTGTCATGGGACGTCCATGTTGATAATCTTTGTACTTCTTTAACAAACAAAACTAATCTTTTGTGTAAAATCAAGAAATTTCTCACACATGAAACAAGAATTATGTATTACTATGCATATATACAACCAATTTTGGATTATGGTGACACTATTTGGGGAAATTGCTCTAGCAACAATATTAATAGAATCCAAAAAATCCAAAAGAGAGCTGCTCGGATCATCCTTAATAAGCCATATGATGCATCTTCAAAACCCTTATTTAAAGAGCTTAAATGGTTAAATATCCATGATCGAATACAATTTCATAAAGCAGTGCAGGTTTACAAATGCGTCAATAATCTTGCTCCAGACTATCTTACATCTTTGTTTCAAAAGGTTCATTCCTCTTATAAATTAAGGACTTGTTCAAATGGTGATCTAATCGTCCCGAAACATAGGCTAAGTATATACAAACAAAGTATTCGTTATTCTGGTGCTGTCATATGGAACTCGATCGCACCTCCAATGCGACAAGCCAAACATATCAAAGAATTTAAAAAGAAATATTATTCCTATCTTTTAGGTAATACTAGTTAATTTTAATTTGCTTGCATTTGGTTAAGTACTTTAAAATAACTTTAAAAGATTTATATATAGGGACTTTTGATTTTACAACAGTAAACTCTTCAGAATTGTATAATATTGTATGTATATAACCATGTGTGTGTGTTACAAGTTTCTTCATTTGATGGCCTCAAGGGAGAACAATTTGTAAATTGATTGAGTTACCATCATTAAATAAAGCATTTATTATTATTATTATTATTATTATTATAACAAATCCCAAACCAAAATTATAGATATATACATGCTTACATGCAAATCTAGATCTGCATTTATTGCACATTTTATGGGCCATCACAATTTGGGTTCCATGGGAGCCCAGAATTTGCAGAAGACAAAATTACTTATTCATCCCTTTACAACATACTATAACGAAACCAATTCCAAAATTTAGTTCAGCTAGGACAAAAAATTTAAGAGATAATAGACCTGTAAACACAGCTTACACGCAAAATTTGATGTGAAACAGGCATATTTTAAGGGCTATCAGAATTTGGGTTCCATGGGAGCCCAGGGATTACAGGAACCAAAATTACTTAAGCAGCCCTTACTAATGCTATAAGGAAGCTAATGGCCAAATTTGGTTGTTCTAGGGTAATAATTAAAAGAGATATAGACTTGTAAACACAGCTTACACGCAAAATTTGATGTGAAATGGGGCACATTTTATGTGCGTTCTTTATTTGCGTTCCATGGAACCAAAATTGCTTATGCAGCCCTTAAGATAATGCTACAAGGAAGTCCATGAACAAATTTGGTTGTGGTAGGATAAGAAATGTAAGAGATATAGACTTGTAAACACAGCTTACACGCAAACCTTGATGTGGGACGCCGACGCCGACGCCAACGTCGACGCCGACGCCGACGCAGACCCCGGGGTGATTACATAAGCTCTCTTATTCTTCGAATAGTCGAGCTAAAAACATGCTTGCTAAAGGTCTTTTTGTTGATTTTTGAAGTTAGAATTTCGTGTCATCATCTAGATTCGAGTTATTGTGCTTTCGCATCCAACCAAAATTGCTGTCGCAATTGAAACAACAATAAGCAATGTTGAAAAAGCCGTCTATTTTGAAATGTGAGTTTACTAAATTGTATATTTATAGTTTATAAGATTACATTTTGTATTTGGATATATGCACGAGTTCTTCCGCGTAACAATATTGGGCGACTTTCGGAGAGCAATATGTATATGCAGAAGAACGAGTGCATATATCCCAATACAAATCTAATAACCTTTTTATTACATACGCATTTTTAATATGTAAACGATTTATTAGAATAAAACAATAGGTTTTAAAATTTAATTTTCATCAAAAATATTAGTGTCGTTACATTATGTCAATTTTCACGTGAAATCAACATTGTTTACATCACGTGATATACTTCCTCTGAAATGAACAGAAAATTGCACCAATCACGAACGAGTTTGCATTACACACCTCTATCGGAACTGCCTCAACCATTTTTTTTTCCATTATTTCCGATGATCTACGGAAATGAGCGAGTTTGCACGATTGTACACACCTAATACGACTTTACTACACGTCAATATGAGAGAATATTGAAAGTAAACGGACCTTGTAAATGCGCAGGCAATAAGCATTTATAAATACTTCGTCGATCTTGATCAAACGACATGCATTTCGGCCAATAACGTTGAAGAATATGCATTTAATTTACGATATTAAAAATACGTGATTCAGTGGCAATAGTAAAGTCGTATTAGTTCGCTCTAAGTATTAGTTAGAGGCTATGAAGTAAAATTTTAACTTGGTTATTATGCAAATCAGATTTATACCGAAATAGAACATGCATGCTACAATGTATCTTATACAGTTGATGACATTGAAATAACTACATTACATGTTGTATTATATGTATTCGCATGTATGTAACTATTTGTTAGATTCAGACAAAACAGGTTAAGTCTGTGTATGGTACTTTAGCGTTACCAAAAATGTATAATTGACTTTATGGTGAACATTTAGAACATTATGTATAGCATTCGTCTTTCTATACTCTTCTTATATCATTCGTATTTTTATACTCTTCTTATATATTAAGAAGTAAATAATTCACGGTAACTCGAAGAAAAACGACGTAAAACCAAATACATAATTTAAAATCAAACAACATAATTACGAACACCATCCTTTTTTTAAATCTATATACACAACAGACACATGTTCAATATTTTTCTATTACAAACTTTAATGCTCAGTACTTATCTAAGACGTAGATACACAAATCGAACAGGAAATATAACATTCACAGAAATCAGCTTTTCAAAATAACCATGCTGAAACAAGCAACAATAACGTGGAGAAACAGAAGCAATGTACGAGACACCACAAAAATAAAAGACAACAGTGGTACAGCTCAGGAACGGTCAGTAGCAAAAGGGCCGCTGTGTGTTTAACTCTGGTTCTAGGGTACACCAAAAATCGCTCTTAGCTGTTGTCATTTCTATAACTTAAATATAGTCAGGCCTGATAGGGTGTGATATAAAAATACCCATTTATTATTCACTATGTGTCTTTATCTGCCAATGGCAATAAATCGGTCAATACACAGTTGTTTTGCACTGGAAAAGGTTTATGTTGTTTTCAATGATTTGCACGTGAAAACGAAAAAACACAACGCATTTTATTTCCTTCTGAATTTGCAATATGCCACGGCTTACCGAAAACCAGAGCGTTCAAGCTTTAGTCATGATTATGAGAGGCGACAGCGGCTGTTGTCGCTAGGGCATTTAATTGCCATAGAAACACTATCACTAAGTTGCGTGATAGGTTCCAATCTGACAAAAATGCGCTTTCAATCACAATTAAATTTGGAAAAAATTAAGCAACATATTCTTTTGGACTGTTTTGCGATTTATGATTTTGACCCCTACCCTCTTTAGCTGTTGACCATGTTTCAATGAATTAAGCTATCGAAAAACAAATTCCATCTTGACATTGGCAATAGAATGGCAAAAGAATGGTACTCTACAGCCATATTTCGTACATATTTTGTACAATAAATTTAACAAAAACCTGAGTGCACACTTACCGATTATATTAGTATATATAAATAAATTGAGACATTACACAATAAAATGGTTTACATAAGTGCGCTGAATTGTAACTGTCTGTGGCAGGATTAACGTTTTACTGGATTAGCAATTAATAATTGTTAACACCATGTCTTTTTTAAAATAAATTTCAGCTTTGATTTTGGAAGAGTTGGAAATTAATTAGGTTTTACGGCCCAGTAACTCAAAAAGTGACACCAGGAATGAATATTCCAGGCCGACCCTCCATTTGCATCGAGATAATAGAAAAAGCAGAATGGGCCTAAAACCTTCTCGAACTGCGGAGTTATTTCAAATTCAGCTGGAAACACATCATTTTTCGCTGAAGTCACGATCACTGTTTTCTGCCACCACTCAAGTAGCAACTGAAACAATACAGGGATCATGATGAAGACGGCCATTAATGAACATAACAAAAATGACAAACTGAACATGAAAAAAAAAAAGAGATATGACCTTTTGAAAATGTGCAAGAAGACTCCAATGGAGGCAGCCATCTTTGAATGATGACGTCATCGTGCCTTTTTCCATATACGGAAAATAGAAAATAAATAGTGTTTAAAGCAAATAAATGTATTAAATTATACATATAAAGTAAAATATGTATACTGTATATGCTCTTTTACGATTTACATGTATTTGCAGTGATATTCTTTGTGTTAAATGATATTTATCAATATGCAACACATGGTAAAAAGGTGCGATGACGTTATCAATCCAAGATGGCTGCCTCCGTTTGAAAATGTTTGTAAATGTTTAAAAGATCATATCTCCTGTACTTTATTTTTTATGATATTCTGATAATTATTTCAGCCTTTTCGATGGTTTTTAAAGCCCTTTTAAATGAAGCTAGTTCCAGAATAGTGAAACAACCCATGTTATGACAATTTTATTAATTAACAACCACTACAGTGTTTTTTTTGACATAATTTGCATTTGTTTATAGTAGCGTTAATTTCATTTAAAGGTCAATAAGCGAGCGCGAATGACAATAATTAACGTGAATGACGTCACATATCTCGTATTGGCGAATTTCTTCATATTGGCCTTGTTTTTTTATATTGGCCGAGTTTGAGTCGTATGGTGTGTGGAATTTCCAGTAAAACACGTCTAGTATAGTTTAGTTAATTAATAAATGAAATACAAAGCGTGTGTATATAATATGCCATGCAGCTCTTGATATGATTTGTATTGGGATATATGCACGAGTTCTTTTGCGTATTAATATTGCGCGACTTAACTATGGTGTACGATCGGGGTCAAAACTACTGATGTAGGTGCACCTGTAAAAAAGTGTAGGTGCACCTATAAAAAGTGTAGGTGCACCTATATATTTTATGGGTGCACCTGTAAAAATGTAGGTGCACCCATAAAATTGTAGGTGTACCCATAAAATTGTAGGTGCACCCATAAAATATATAGGTGCACCTATAAAATATATAGGTGCACCTACAATTTTACAGGTGCACCTATAAATATGGGTGCAAATGCTATGATAAATGAGCATTAAGACATATAATCCAATGGTACATCGATGAATACTATATTAGATGAGAAATAACCTATTTTGTAAAGACATCATATTGGTATTTGTTTGCTTAAACAAGTGTGTTTGTGTACACTGATTCGTACATAGCATTCGTTTTAAAAAACACAAAAGTATTCAGTGTGTTACTTTTTTTTTCTGTCGGAAGAATTATCATTTTGTTGCATCAAACAAATGTATAGATTTATTCAAGTAGAAATACGTTTTTTTTGTATACCTTTATTTTAATTTCCTATTTGAGTAGTGTTGAATAGTGTGAGAATAAGGTAAGTGTCTTAACACTTACTGCATTTTAGAAAACAATATCTACACATATTTCACATATATATGCACGATTTTTAATTATTTATTTATTTTTTAATTAAAAGTGTACATACCGATCGATCATATATTCTAGTTTCCAACTATTCCTAAAGATCACAAGCACTTCTTTTTGTTTCTTCGTATTAGATTATTTGTACTTATAAACGGTCTAATGTATTCACGAACACTTACAAGACACATCTAGAAGTTGAACTAATAAAAAAATGGTAAGTGGCCAAACCTAGCTAAACATCACTTTTATTACTTTTAATTGATCATTTATTACCGACAGAGCGGATATCGGGGTAATAAAAATGCCTGCTTTTTCTCACCTCCTAGACAAATGTTTTCACAAGAACGGCGTGTTCTACCCGCGAATGTCCAATCAAGCATGATTAATTACAGGATAATTATTCTATTTAGAAATTTAACATGTAAGTAGTAAGTACGTAATATTGTATTAAAGTGTCACATATTAAATACAGTTACAATTACAAATAGTATACAACATTGTTATTTTATATCCTGCCATCATGGGCATATAAAATACAATTGTACATGTTAAAACATAATAAAAGTTACAAATGTATTGCATTAAAAATATTCGATAATTAAAGCTATTATTTAGTATTTGTTTACACATAATTAACCTGAAAACTACAATTAAATTGCAAACTCTCATTATTTTTAAAAACAACAACATTCGTTTATACATTTTCAAAAGTACGTTTGCTAATGTGTGCTGTACCATATCACAGTCAATTAAGAATGTTAATTTTTCAGTTGATAAAAACAGCAAAAACCTGTTTTTAGCTTGATATTCTACATTAAAAAGTTCATATCTAATATCTGAATAAAACTCGCAGTCAATAAAAAAATGAGTTTCATCCTCGATTGTTGACTTGCAATATTTACAAACTCGTTCAGGGACAAGTGTTTTCGGTCGAGTATATCCCCTGTTTCAATTGCTAATGGAAGATTATAGACAAGGGCGTAGTTATGATTTTTAGGTTGTACGCTCACAAATAAATTTTAAGTTAAACATCGTAGATGCGAATGTTTTAGAGTCGTGTTGTATTCCATCCCTGCACCCCTACCCCACCCCCTCTCAGATAATGCAAAATCAAACCCTCTGCCTTTATATGTATATAGATTTTTTAAAACAACACGAAATCATACCAAAACAGTAAAAATAAAAGTAATTTAGGTGTGCATCTAGGTGAATAGAAATATTAAGTAATTCCCGTAGGTGCGTTTCTTATGGCAAGTTTTTTTTGTAAGCGTGTTTTGTATGTCCACATACGTGTACGAAAGAAATGAAAAACGAATTTTAAAAATAATACACTGAAAACGCGTCATTGCAGCATTTTCAGTCATTATTATCACCCTACCAAACCTACACCCTCCATAGAAAAGTGAGTACAAAATAATTGAAAAATAAAGCTTTGTTTAGATTGTACAAGAAATACAAAGAAACTCGTCAGATTACAGCATTTTCAGTACATGTATATATATTTAATTTTCTTGGGGGAGGACCCCACCCACCTCTCATACACACAGTGTGTGAGGGAGCATCAGATTGCAGCGTTTTAGGTAAATGTTTTTATTCAAGATTTCTTAGAGGAAGCTATCCCCCAACCCACACCACACCACCCCATCCCCCCCACCCACTTCGACTCAATTACGCGCACCCAATTTCAGGCCTGATAGTTTACACTATTATATCTTTGTTTAACTTTTATTGATGATGACAATGCTTAGCTTTGAATGAAGTAGATTATAAATAGTGTCTTTATTTCTATTAACATGTATCATGTATATCAATCTCATTTAAAATCAGACCCTCTGTTACTCTACGATACTCTACGCTATAAGCGAAGAGTATCAAGAGTATCAAAGTGTAACTAGATTTTGATCAGAACCTGATCAAACTGTCAGAGTTGTCGAAGATGAAGACTGATTGATTAATCACGAAAATAACTTCGAACATGCAATCAGTGGAAAAAAAAGAATTTCTGAATATTTTGACGTCACTGACGTCATGACGTCGGGATACCGTATATACACCCTCAACATGTCTTCATAGTAGTCAGAGAGTAAAATACTTTCCTATTACATTCACAACATGTATTCATACTAGTCAGAAAATAAATTACTCAGACAATAAATTACTCTCCTATTACAACGTGTCTTACTAGAGTAAAATACTCTCCTATTACATCCGCAACATTTCTTCATACTAGTCAGAGAGTGAAATACTCTCCTATTAGAACATGTCTTCATACTAGCCAGAGAGTAAACTATTCTCCTATTACAACATGTCTTGATATTAGTCAGAGAGTAAAATACTCTCCTATTACATTCTCAACATGTTTTCATACAAGTCAGAGAGTAAAATACTCTCCTATTACTAACGCAAAATGTCTTCATACCAGTCAGAGAGTAAAATACTCTCCTATTACACCTTTAACATGTCTTCGTACTAGTCAGAGAGTAAATACTCTCCTGTTACAACATGTCTTCATACTAGTCAGATAGTAAAATACTCTCCTATTACACCCTCACCATGTCTTCATACTAATCACAGAGTAAATACTCTCCTGTTACAACATGTCTTCATACTAGTCAGATAGTAAAATACTCTCCTATTACACCCTCAACATGTCTTCATAGTAGTCAGACAGTACAATACTTTCCTATTGCATTCACAACATGTATTCATACTTGTCAGAGAATAAATTACTCAGACAGTAAATTACTCTCCTATTACAAAATGTCCTCATACTAATCAGAGAGTAAATACTCTCCTGTTACAGCATGTCTTCATACTAGTCAGAGAGTAAAATACTCTCCTATTACACCCTCAACATGTCTTCATAGTAGTCAGAGAGTAAAATACTTTCCTATTACATTCACAACATGTATTCATACTAGTCAGAGAATAAATTACTCAGACAGTAAATTACTCTCCTATTACAACATGTCTATATACTAGTATCAGAGTGAAATACTCTCCTATTAAATCCTCAACATTTCTTCATAATAGTCAGAGAGTAAAACACTATCCTATTACATCCTTGGCAACAAAAAAATAAGAAAATGTGAAATTTATAGAGAATATTTTTAAATTTGCTTGAAAGAACTGAAACATATACAGATATGATTAAAATGACAAATAAACTCGAAAAATATCTAGCTTATCACAATTGCCATAATATCATCCTATAATGTCAAGTTAATAGTCAATAGGTTTGAACATGTAATAATATTTACTATTTTTGCAAGCTAAATTACCTGCAATAGAAATAACACGTATAAATGTGGAAACGTGAAGTTAAATGTTTCATATTACAACCTTATGAGCTGTTCAGGTGATGCAGCAAAATACTGAATTGATAACTTGAACATAGCTTCAAAGGGAAATTGATAACAGCTGTCAGATGGACATCCCGCCATCACTTGAATATTGATAACACATGTGACGGGGATGTCTGTACCACGACATGAGGAGGCCAAAGTACAGATTATAGACACTCGACATAGTTTTCGGGCATTTCAAATTAACATGATAACCGTCATATCAGAGGTTATCACAAGGTTCAGAATAATTGATATTGACTGATATACGACTACAATCCACATCTCACAGCTAGTATCTACACCTAATTTTGTGACTTCGTAAACGTAGAGTATTTAACCTTAATACAGATATATGTATATTAAGACTTCACAGTCTAGTGTGCTATGCTTTAAAGCTACTGACCTGTGCTTAAATCGCATATCGATTTGAAGGTATGTCTTTACCCGTAATTTCATGTTCACCAGTTCATGGCGAAATCGGGTATTTAAAGCTACTTACGCTATACTTAAGCCGCGTGCCGCTTTGAAGGAGTGCCTTTATTCGAATTTCATGTTCACCAGCTCACGGGTATTTAAAGCTATACTTAAACCGAATGCCGCTTTGAAGGCGTGTCTTTACTCGTAATTTCATGTTCACCAGCACATGGCGAAATCGGGTATTTAAAGTTATTTGCCCTATACTTAAGCCGCATGCCGCTTTGAATGCGTGTCTTTACTCGTAATTTCATGTTCACTAGGTCATGGGTATTTAAGCTATACTTAAACCGCATGCCGCTTTGAAGGCGTATCTTTACTCATAATTTCATGTTCACCAGCACATGGCGAAATCGGGTATTTAAAGTTACTTGCCCTATATTTAAGCCGCATGCCGCTTTGAATGCGTGTCTTTACTCGTAATTTCATGTTCACCAGCTCATGGGTATTTAAGCTATACTTAAACCGCATGCCGCTTTGAAGGCGTATCTTTACTCATAATTTCATGTTCACCAGCACATGGCGAAATCGGGTATTTAAAGTTACTTGCCCTATACTTAAGCTGCATGCCGGTTTGAATGAGTGTCTGTACTCGTAATTTCATGTTCACCAGCACATGGCGAAATCGGGTATTTAAAGCTACTTAACCTATACTAAGCCGCATTCCGCTTTGGGAGGCGTGTCTTTACTCGTAATTTCATGTTCACCAGCTCATTGCGAAATCGGAAATTTAACTACTTACGCTATACTTAAGTCGCATGCCGCTCTGAAGGCGTGTCTTTACTTGTCAGGTCATGACGAAATTGGATATTTAAAGCTACTTACGTTACACTAAAAGCCGCATGCCGATGTGGACGCTATACTTAATAAATACTGATAAAGGTGATCCTTTGGAAGCAACAAACGTAACTAAGAGAATAAAGTAGCAGACTCGGTTTTATTTAGTCTTTTAATGAGAAGTAATGTAGGAAGCAACACCTCTCACGCCCCCTAGTACCGGCTTAAGCGGTATTCTATTTCAAAGGCACCCAATTTGGGCTCGTTGGTCCCAAAGGACCAGTAAACATAACACTACTGATTCGTAGCGCGGGGAGACTTTTAAGCCGCATGCCGCTTTGAAGGCGCGAAAGATGTTTAGAAGCTCTCCGACCAATCAGGGCACAGTAGATTTGAAGCCTGTCTAGTAGGTCAATCCAAAAGGCCTAGTGCCATAGGGCGAGCAAAAATAAAAACTTTACCTACCCTATGAGTCAAAATGTATAAGTAATGTATACACATTTGAAATATGCTATGGATTCATTTGTGTTGTAAGTTATATTAATTAATATCATGCATAAATATGTAGCGCGGCAGATTTGTAACCGGAGGCCCCGGGTTCAATCCTCCGTGGTGCCACTGTGTTCCGTCGGCGTGTTCTTGGGCAAGACACTTTTCCTTAGCCTCGTCCGTCGGATGGGGACGTAAACCGGGCGGTCCCGTGTATCGGTCTATCCTCCGAGCACGTTAAAGAACCATAGGAATCTATTCGATAATAAGAGTAGGGCAGGTTCCCGGATTCCTATGTATCTTTCCCCTCTCTCTGGGGCGGCTCTAAATAACCTATACTGTGTTGATGAGCCGTTAAACAACATTCAATTCAATTCAATTTTTGTACAAGCATTCAAATACATTATAATATTGTGTTTAAATGCGAGGGCCAAATAGGCATCACCTTGACGGTGATTCAAAGTGTATGTTTACACCTGTCATAAATCCAGAAATATCGTGTCAAGACGGGTGCAATATATCACCTCAATATATCTCGTGTCAAATTTTAAGGTACTCATAGGATTGTCGATTTGGATGAGGGAGGGTCCAAATAGGCAGCACCTTTGGAGATGGCGTATGTCCATAGGTGTATGCGGATGTATTTAGAACACCTGTCATAAATTATGAAATCTCTTGTCAAAATGTGTACAATACCTCGTGTACAACTGGGATGGAACTTTAAGGTGAGGAAGGGCCTAGCTCGGAATCACCCTAACGATGGTGTGAAGGATGTAAATGTTTTACAACACCTGTCATAAATCAAGTGAAAACGGTTGTTATGCTAATTTGATGAAGGTTGTGTAGAGTTAGTCGCATTTTAAATGTTAAATAAGGGATAACCTTCTACAGGGAGTACGTTATAGGGAGGAGAAACGGGCTCGTTTTGCCGATTTATGTTGTCGCGCATGTGTTTCACTACTCCGTGAAAATGACTACTTCTGGTTGATTCGCGAGTGTGTGAAAAACAGCAAATTCTTATAAATTATTACACTTACAAACTCAATAAAGGTGCTAAATGTAAACATAAGTATTATTTATTCACACTGTGTCCTCTGATACAGAGCATGTATTTGTTTGCATGTTTAAAAGCACATTTTACCAGACGGTTCCGTGTAACAAAGATGGCGCCACTCTGCGCCAAATAAAAAATGGTGACAGTGTATAGCTATTGCAAACGAGATTCGAGACTACGGGTTATTTAGGCTTTAATAATAACACAAAGTGAATAGTAAACATATTTATCTTTGTCAAGAAGGTAATTTCATGGTGGTGATTATAAGACAAAGCCTAAACAGAGGTGATGAAAATGTGCCTTTTGAGATATCAGCTAAATTTTTAATTTTATAGAATTAAAAATGGTGTGGAGCTATTGCAAACGAGATACGAAGTATGGGTTATCATAGGCATTAATAATAACAAAAAGTGAATAGTAGACATATTTATCTTTGTCAAGAATGTAATTTCGTGATGTTGATTATAACAGAAAGCCGTAAAAAGGGCTGTAAAAACTGCCTAATTTGAGATGTTGGCTGAAATTTTAACTTTTCAAATGTAACGCGCTTACGATCGATTTACCTGTATCGATAAAATAGTAAATGGCGGCGTTCTAGCGCGACAACATAAATCGATAAACTAGAGCGTTTATGAACCCGTTTCTCCTCCCTATAACGTACTCCCTGCCTTCTAGCACACACCTTTTGGATGTTGGAATTTATATTGTGTGATTTTGTTTTAAATTGCACACATAACCAGTGTCAGAAGATATCACTGGTGGATTATCATGTACTATGGCGTGGTATTCCAGTGTCCGAGCACTATATCTGTTACAAGTGGACAGTATGTATATACACATTACACCGTAGAATCACACACATACGCACGCGCATACACACACGCATTATTTTATATTTCAACCCCCCCTCTCTCTCTCTGTCTCTCTCTCTCTATCTCTCACTCTCTCTCTCTCTCTCTCTCTCTCTTATTTATTTGATGTCGAGTTATCTCATTTATTCCCACTCCTTTACATGTTCGCGCATTGTCTTATATATACCATAACAATGGGAAAATAATACCCTGTTTATGTTTAATTCATTATTTTTTTTATATTTATTTTTACATTTTATCAACAATTTCTAGGCTTGCACATCCAATAGTATTTGCAATTATAATACATCGACAGTGAAAGCAGATAATTTGCTCTTCTCACATAACGTGGAGTCTTCACGCGACACCACCCATACAGCAGTAAATATGATCATACCCATTTTGTAAGCGGCAATCTGATTGGTCATTTCAAATGGAAAAAGTATAGGTGCACCGATACTTTTGTGCGTACTTCTAATTATGGGGGGTCAAAAAGAAAGTGTAGGTGCACCTGTAAATTGTAGGTGCACCTATAAAAAGTGTAGGTGCACCTATATATTTTATGGGTGCACCTACAATTTTATGGGTGCACCTACATTTTTACTGGTGCACCCATAAAATATATAGGTGCACCTACACTTTTTATAGGTGCACCTACACTTTTTTACAGGTGCACCTACATCAGTAGTTTTGACCCCGATCCTACACCATACTTAACATGCGCAAAAGAACGAGCGCATATCTAATAACCTTCTTATTGCGTACGCATTTTGAAATTAGAACAATAAAATAGGTTGTAACATTTAATTGTCACTAAAAATATTTATTTGAAACAAACATATTGCCGTTACATCGTGGGAATTTTCACGCACATTGTTTACATCACGTGACACACTTTCTTTGGCATGAACAGAAAATTGCACCAATCACGAACGAGTATACATTACACCCCCCAAATATGACGTTACTGCACGTCAATATGAGCGACTATACGTCAATATGGGCGAATATTGACGTTTCCTGTTACATTGAAAGTAAACGGAGTTTGTAAATGCCTATGCAATACTACTTGATACCATAATTTATCCAGTTGTCTTTTATTGTAGAGGAACATGGATGTAACAGTTGCGACACGTTTCCACCCAGATTTTGACGATGTGTTTTCCAACCTACAGAATGGTCTCGAACATTTACTTCAGTTTGTTGAAGAGTTACAATCGAAACTTGCTGATCAATGCAATGATATAGACTATATAAGAAACATCCTTATGCCGATAGTTAACACGATCAAGGCATTTTTCGAAAGAATGGTGGAAACAGTAGAAATGCTGAACGATCAAGTAAGCAGAGATTTAGAAGCAAGCATTATCGACATGAAAACGAAAAACGACATAAGAAAAAAGATACAGAAGGATATTGCTCGCCTAAAACAAGATCTGAAAGGTATAACTGAAGCCGTTAGTGATGCAAAAGAAAAGTGTGGAAACGCGAAAAGGCAATTATCCGATGCAGAATCTGCTTTATCTTACGCAAAAAAGGAGCTTAAAGACGCAAAATCTAACCAGAAGTCTGCTATAATTGGAGGAGCGACAACTGCAATTTTGTCCTTAATAATACTACCATTTGCTCCCCCTCTTGGTGCGGTTGGAATTGCCGGGGGTCTTGGAGTCGAACTTGCAGGCGTAACAGTAATGGAAGAATCTGTAAAATTAAGATCCAGTACCGTAAAAACAGCTCAAAATGAGGTTACATTAAGCGAGTCATCGTTAAAGTGTGCTAACAAGAGCAAAAGGAAAATTCAAAATCGACTGCAAACACAAAAGATTAGGAATAATGAGTTACAGGAATATGTAAAGCAAATTGGAAATGAAATAGAAAAGTTACACAAATATCAGATAATTATAAGTGAACTTAATGAAACTGTAAAACATTGGTACACAAAAATATGCGTGTTTTACGGAACATTCAATGTTCTTCGGTGCGAGACTGATGGCGGTTATTCATTGGCCGTCCTGCAGCAGCCAACTCGTGATGTCTGTGATGCCATTTCCGAACTAGTTAGGTCTCCTCCGTTTCCGTCCATATACGGACAATCACGTCTGGATTCCTTGACACGATGTCTACGCCAAATAGAAAATACAAAGTGGGCATCCATCGAATCGAGTTATATGGACCTAATTTAGACAGTGCAGTCTGATTCATCATGAACTTATTCTCTAGAAACAAAAGTAAAACACCTACCCAAGAAAGCAATCTTCGCTAAATACAACAGTCTCAATAATTTCATTATCACTATTTAATATAAGATCCAAATCGTAGTTAACATCAAAGTTACTTGAGTGATAATAACCAAATGTGTTTTAATAGCAGAATACAAGAATAGTTTGTCTGTGGAAAGACCTTGAATCCTTTATATCTAATTTAACATGAACAGTTAATCTGCGGAAAATACAATATGTCTTTTTATGTTTAAATGGTATATTTCTAATGTGAAAACTTTTCTCAAGTATTCTTATATTGTCTTTTAAATCAACACAGAGAAATAACTATGAGCATATACCATTTTTTGTGTAATCTCCAAATTTGTTGTTATTTGTGGCTTTCCCAATTCCCATCAGTTTATTGCCGGAGCCTGATTGCCTTAGCCTGAGGCTCCAGTTGTATTTATCCCGGACTCAGAAAACTGGTATGGGTGTTTGACTTTATAAACCGACTGTGCTTTCGTAAGATTTGAGAGTAGGCAAGAGCATCAAGAATTGCAGGGCAATCCATAGTCCCCCACCGGCCCAGGCAAACATTTTCCAGACATTTCCTATGATGGAGGTCAAAGATAAAGGTCAATGTCACAATGACCTTATTTTGGTACGCGACACACCGCTATCCCAAGATGTATTCACATACCAAGTTTGGTATATGTAAGTGTTATAGTATTGAAAATATGGTCCAGACAAGCATTTTCTATGACATAGGTCACAGTGATCTTATTTTGGTACATGACACAACGCTACCCCAAGGTATTCACATACCAAGTTTGGTATCTCTAAGTGTTATAGTATTGAAAATACGGTCCAGAGAAGCATTTTCTATGACAGAGGTCACAGGTCACAGGTCAAGGTCACAATTACCTTATTTTGGTATGCGACACACCGTTATCCCAAGATGTATTCACATACCAAGTTTGGTGTCTCTAAGTGTTATAGTATCGAAAATACGGTCCGGACAAGCATTTCCTATGACAGAGGTCACAGGACAAGGTCAAGGTCACAGTGACCTTATTTTGGTACGCGACACACCGCTATCCCAAGATGTATCCACAAATCAAGTTTGGTATCTCTAAGTGTTATAGTACTGAAACACGGTCCGGACAAGCAAGTTTGGTATCTCAGTCTTATAGTATTGAAAATATGGCCCGGACAAGGATTCGGAAGGACGGACGGAAGGACGAGGTGCAAACCTATAGTCCCCCCCCCCCCCCCCCCCCCCACGGACCGGTGGGGGACTAATAACGGGGACTACACTTTGTGAAAGCGGGGGTATAACAGAAAAAATGCATCCAAACAGGAAACGATAATAACAAGAGCTGTCGGAAAACAGCGCAGCTCGACTATTCGATTTTTCAGAGAATAATAAATTATATAGCCAGTATATACCATCAAAAAACAAGGCTAAAACAATGTGGGGGTGGGGTTTGGGGTGGGTTGGGTATAGAAACTCGGGCCGATAAAAAAAATTACTGTTAGAATCTTATACAAATTATAGTAAATTTTGGGGCAGGGTGTGAAATGTTATGTTTTATTTTAAAATTGCTGTCATTTTAAAGAAAATTGTGGTCAAAAGGCAACTCGGCGAGGGAGTGGATATCTGGTGAATTTTTATTGGGTGGGGGCGGGGGGTAATAACGGGGATAAAACAAAACAACAGACATGTAAAAAAACACACAAATTTTTTTTTCGTGTGGTGGTGATGATGGGGTTGTGGGATGGTTGGGGAGGGTGCGAAACATATTGATAAACTGATAAAACAAGAAATGTCACAGTAAGTGACAAATGCCCGCGAAGTGACCTGTAAGTGTGACCTTGACCTTGGAGCAATATGAAACCAACAGAAATATTTTAAAAAAAATTAAAAAAAAACAAAAAAAAAAAACAATAAAAAAAAAAAATATATATATAATTATTTTTATAATAATCAAATCAAAAAATATCATTAAAAAAAAAAATTAAATAAAATTTAAAACAAAAATTTAAACCAAAAAAAAATCTAAATTTAAAAAATTTTAATAACAAAAATTAAAACAATTTATAAAATAAATAAATAAAATCACAGAAATTAAGAAATTAATGGAAAAAAAAATGCCCCCGAAGTGTCCTTTGACCTCTAAGTATGACCTTGACCTTGGAATCGTGGACCTGGATATGTGCACGACACCTCATTTGGTTGTGGTGAGCACTTGTGCCAAGTTATTTGAAAATTCGTCCAGGCATGCAAAAGTTATTGACCGGACATGATTTGACCTTTGACCTCTAAATGTGACCTTGACCATGGGGCCACAGACCTGGATTTTGTGCGCGACACATCGTCTTGTTGTGGTGAGCACTTGTGCCAAGTTATTTGAAAATCCGTCCATGAATGCCAGAGTTATTGACCGGACACAATTTGACTTTTGAACTCCAAATGTGACCTTGACCTTGAAGACCTGGATTTTGCGTGCGACACATCGTCTTTTATGGTGATCACTTGTGCAAAGTTATTTAAAAATCCCTGCAGGGGTTGTGACGTTACGGTCTGAACACGAAATTGCATACCTGTCTTTCACCTATGAACTGCAAGTGTGACCTTGACCTTTGAGGTACGGACCTGGAATTTGCGCGCGACACATCATCTTGTTATGGTGATCACTTGTGCCAAGTAATTTATAAATCCCTGCAGGGATTGTGACGTTACGGTCCGGACACGAAATTGCGTACCTGTTTTTGACCTATGAACTTCAAGTGTGACCTTCACCTTTGAGGTACGGACCTGGGTTTTGTGGGGGACACATCGTCTTGTTATGGTGATCACTTGTGCCAAGTTATTTAAAAATCCCTGCAGGGGTTGTGAAGTTAGGGTCCCGACATGAACTTCGGAATGACGGACTGAATCCGGACGGACGGATGGTGCAATTACTATATGCCCCCGAAAACATTTCGGGGGCATAAAAATTAATGAATTTTTTTTTTTTATTAATTAAAACTAAGTTATTTGAAAATCCATCCAGGAATGCCAGAGTTATTGCCTCACACAATTTGACCTTTGACCTCTAAGTGTGACCTTGACCTTGGGGCCACAGACCTGGATGTGTGCTCGACACATCCGTCTTATTGTGGTGAGCACTTGTTATTGACCGGACACTATTTGACCTTTGACCTATGTGTGACCTTGACCTTGAAGCCACGAACCTGGATTTTATGCGCGACACATCATGTTGTTGTGGTGAGCACTTGTGCCAAGTTAATTCAAAATCCGTCAAAAAATGCCAGTTATTGACCGGACATGATTTGACCTTTGACCTCTAGGTGTGACTTTGACCTTGGAGCGACGGACCTGGATTTTGTGCGCGACATGTCGTCTGGTTTTGCTGAGCACTTGTGCCAAGTTATTTGAATATCCGTCCAGGAATGCCAGAGTTACTGACTGGACACAATTTGACATTTGACCTCTAAATGTGACCTTGACCTTGGAGCCACAGACCTGGGTTTTGTGCACGACACGTCGTCTAGGTGGTGAGCAATTGTGCCAAGTTATTTGAAAATCTGTCCATAAATGTCAGTTATTAACCGGACACGAAAGCACTTTGTTTTGACCTTTCACCTCTAAGTGTGACCTTGACCTTGGAGCCACAGACCTGAGTTTTGTGCGTGACGTCGTCTAGTTGTGGTGAGCAATTATGCCAAGTTATTTGAAAATCGGTCCATGAATGTCAGAGTTATTAACCGGACACGAAAGCACTATGTTTTGACCTTTGACCTCTAAGTAGGACCTTGACCTTGGAGTCACGGACCTGGATTTTGTGTGCAACACGTCGTCTTGTTGTCGTGAGCAATTGCGCGAAGTTATTTGAAAATCCATCCATTATTGTCAGAGTTATGAAGCGGACATGATTGTAAAGACGAACGGACAACCTTTGACCTCTAAATGTGACCTTGACCTTGGAGCCAAGGACCTGGATTTTGTGTGCGACACGTCGTCTTTTTGTGGCGAGCAATTGTGCGAAGTTATTAACAAGAAATACGTGGATACACATGTCTCGACTAATGGGGGCTGGACTTAAAAATAAAAAGGTCATTGATGCTTAAATGAAAGTTTGTAAACATTTTAGCAACTAAAAACAATCGAGTTTGCCGTTCGCTGAGATGACATTTAAGTGCATTTGTTTAAAAACAAAATGCCATTCTATTACAAACAAGAGGCCCAAGAGGGCCTGTGGATGCTCTACTTGCTAAAACGGCTCTTATATCAGCTCGGCTCTTAAGCGCGATATGCACAATTAGACATCTTACCGATGCTTCCTCCCAAGTTTTGTTGAAATCCAAAATGGCGTTTAGGAGGAGTAGGGCCGGCAAGAAATTTAAAAAGAAAAGAAAAATATATAATGAAATAAGAAAATTTAAAAAAAAAAAAAAAAAAAAAATTTAAAAAAAAAGGTAATAATAAAAAAAAAATATGTCACAGTAAGTGATAAATGCCCTCGAAGTGACCTGTAAGTGTGACCTTGACCTTAGAGCAATATGAAACCAACAGATATATTTAAACATAATTTAAAAAAAAAAAATTATTCCAAATAAAAAAAAATTAAAAATTAAAAAAAAATAAAATAAAAAAAAAATAATTTTAAAAGTTTAAAAAATCAAAAAAAATAAAAAATATTTAAAAAGTTTAAAAAATAAAAAAAAAAAAAAATAAAAAAAAAAAACACATTAAAAACAAGAGGTCAATGACCTTGAAGCTCTACTGATTGATTTAGATTTCAGGAAGTAGTCGCTACAAACTTGTTTTTTGAAAGCATTTTTAGCCGTGGCGGCCATCTTGAATTTCCGGCCGACCTGAAATTTTGCTAGGATCAATTAGACATCAAGAGCAACATTCCTGTGAAGGTTCATGAAAATCCGTCTAGTAGTTTCAGAGAAGTAGTCGCTACAAGTTTTCATTATATAACTCTATGTAAACAAAGATGGCCGCTGACAGCCATGTTTAACATCGAATCAAAAACGATTTTTGACAAGGATCAAAATCATGTCATGCTGATCATTTAAGAAAAAGTCCCATATCAATATCGCTTATAGTTTTCAAGAAGTAGTCGCTACAAACTTGTATCTTGAAAATCTATTTATAGCCATGGCTGCCATCTTGAATTTCCGGCCGAACTGAAATTTTGCTAGGATCAATTAGACATCAAGAGCAACATTCGTGTGAAGTTTCATGAAAATCCATCAAGTAGTTTAGTTTAAAACTTATTTATTTCATATGGCAATGGCGGGAATCGAACCCACGACTTTTGGATCATGGGTCCAACGCTCTACCACTAGACCACAGCGCTCCACTGACATCGAATCAAGTAGTTTCAGAGGAGTAGTCGCTACAAGTTTTCATTATATAACTCTATGTAAACAAAGATGGCCACTGGCAGCCATGTTTACGTCGAATTAAAACGATTTTTGGCAAGGACCAACATCATATCATGCTGATCATTTTAGAAAAAGTCCCATATCAATATCACTTATAGTTTTCAAGAAGTAGTCGCTACAAACTTGTATTTTAAAAATCTATTTTTAGCTTTGGCGGCCATCTTGGATTTCACATCAACATGAATTTTTGCTAGGATCAAGTAGACTTCATGGGCAACATTTCTGTAAAGTTTCATGAATATCCATCCAGTAGTTTCAGAGGAGTAGTCGCTACAAATAAAATTTTACGGACGGACAGACGGACAGACGGACTCTGTACCACGGCATTAGCTCTGCTGATCTCTGATCAGTCGAGCTAAAAATCTGTTTTCAGCCATGGCGGCCATCTTGAATTTCCGTCGAGTAGTTTCAGAGGAGTAGTCGCTACAAGTTTTTACTATATAAATCTATGTAAACAAAGATGTCCGCTAGCGGCCATGTTTAAAGTCGCATTGAAATAAATTTCGACAAGAATCAACATCATGTCATGCTGATCATTTTAGAAAACGTCCCATATCAATATCACTTACAGTTTTCAAGAAGTAGTCGTTACAAATTTATTTATTTTAAATCTATTTTTAGCTGTGGCGGCCATCTTGAATTTCCGGCCAGCCTGAAATTTTTCTAGGATCAACTAGACATCAAGAGCAACATTCCTGTGAAGTTTCATGAACATCCGTCAAGTAGTTTCAGAGAAGTAGTCGCTACAAGTGTTTACTATATAACTCTATGTAAACAAAGATGGCCACTGGCAGCCATGTTTAACATCGAATCAAAATAATGTTTGACTAGGATCAACAACATGTCATGCTGATCATTTAAGAAAAAGTCCCATATCAATATCACTTATAGTTTTCAAGAAGTAGTCGCTACAAACTTATTTTTTAAAAATCTATTTTTAGCTGTGGTGGCCATCTTGAATTTCTGGCCGACCTGAAATTTTGCTAGGATCTATTAGACATCAAGAGCAACATTCCTGTAAAGTTTCATGAAAATCCGCCAAGTAGTTTCAGAGAAGTAGTCGCTACAAGTTTTTACTATATAACTCTATGTAAACAAAGATGGCCACTGGCAGCCATGTTTAACGTCGAATCAAAACAATTTTTGACCGTGGATTAACAACATGTCATGCTGATCATTTTAGAAAACGTCCAATATCAATATCACTTATAGTTTTCAAGAAGTAGTCGCTACAAATTTGTATTTTAAAAATCTATTTTTAGCTTTGGCGGCCATCTTGGATTTCACATCAACATGAATTTTTGCTAGGATCAACTAGACTTCATGGGCAACATTTCTGTAAAGTTTCATGAATATCCATTCAGTAGTTTCAGAGGAGTAGTCGCTACAAATAAAAGTTTACGGACAGACAGACGGACGGACTCTGTACCACGGCATTAGCTCTGCTAATCTCTGATCAGTCGAGCTAAAAATCTGTTTTCAGCCATGGCGTCCATCTTGAATTTCCGTCAAGTAGTTTCAGAGGAGTAGTCGCTACAAGTTTTTACTATATAAATCTATGTAAACAAAGATGTCCGCTAGCGGCCATGTTTAAAGTCGCATTGAAATAAATTTCGACAAGAATCAACATCATGTCATGCTGATCATTTTAGAAAACGTCCCATATCAATATCACTTACAGTTTTCAAGAAGTAGTCGTTACAAATTTATTTATTTTAAATCTATTTTTAGCTGTGGCGGCCATCTTGAATTTCCGGCCAGCCTGAAATTTTTCTAGGATCAACTAGACATCAAGAGCAACATTCCTGTGAAGTTTCATGGACATCCGTCAAGTAGTTTCAGAGAAGTAGTCGATACAAGTGTTTACTATATAACTCTATGTAAACAAAGATGGCCACTGGCAGCCATGTTTAACATCGAATCAAAAGAATGTTTGACTAGGATCAACACCATGTCATGCTGATCATTTTAGAAAAAGTCCCATATCAATATCACTTATAGTTTTCAAGAAGTAGTCGCTACAAACTTATTTTTTAAAAATTTATTTTTAGCTGTGGTGGCCATCTTGAATTTCTGGCCGACCTGAAATTTTGCTAGGATCTATTAGACATCAAGAGCAACATTCCTGTAAAGTTTCATGAAAATCCGCCAAGTAGTTTCAGAGGAGTAGTCGCTACAAGTTTTTACTATATAACTCTATGTAAACAAAGATGGCCACTGGCAGCCATGTTTAACGTCGAATCAAAACAATTTTTGACGAGGATTAACATCATGTCATGCTGATCATTTTAGAAAATGTCCAATATCAATATCACTTACAGTTTTCAAGAAGTAGTCGTTACAAATTTATTTATTTTAAATCTAATTTTAGCTGTGGTGGCCATTTTGAATTTCCGGCCAGCCTGAACTTTTACTAGGATTAACTAGACATCAAGAGCAACATTCCTGTGAAGTTTCATAAACATCCATCAAGTAGTTTCAGAGAAGAAGTCGCTACAAGTGTTTACTATATAACTCTATGTAAACAAAGATGGCCACTGGCAGCCATGTTTAACATCGAATCGAAATAATGTTTGACTAGGATCAACACCATGTCATGCTGATCATTTTAGAAAAAGTCCCATATCAATATCACTTATAGTTTTCAAGAAGTAGTCGCTACAAACTTATTTTTTAAAAATCTATTTTTAGCTGTGGCGGCCATCTTGAATTTCTGGCCGACCTGAAATTGCTAGGATCTATTAGACATCAAGAGCAACATTCCTGTGAAGTTTCATGAACATCCGTCAAGTAGTTCCAGAGAAGTAGTCGCTACAAGGTTTTACTATATAACTCTATGTAAACAAAGATGGCCACTGGCAGCCATGTTTAACGTCGAATCAAAACAATTTTTGACAAGGATTAACATCATGTCATGCTGATCATTTAAGAAAATGTCCCATATCAATATCACTTATAGTTTTCAAGAAGTAGTCGCTACAAACTTGTATTTTAAAAATCTATTTTTAGCTTTGGTGGCCATCTTGGATTTCACATCAACATGAATTTTTGCTAGGATCAACTAGACTTCATGGGCAACATTTCTGTAAAGTTTCATCAATATCCATCAAGTAGTTTCAGAGGAGTAGTCGCTACAAATAAAAGTTTACGGACAGACGGACGGACGGACAGACGGACGGACAGACGGACGCCACACCACGGCATAAGCTCTGCTGATCTCTGATCAGTAGAGCTAAAAACAACAAAAAACAAATAATTAAGAAATAAATGAACAAAAACAATTTAATGAAAAAATAAATAATTAAAACATCCATCCAGGCATGCCAGAGTTATTGTCTCACACAATTTAACCTTTGACCTCTAAGTGTGACCTTGACCTTGGGGCCACAGACCTGGATTTGTGTTCGACACATCGTCTAATTGTGGTGAGCACTTGTGCCAAGTAATTTGGAAATCCGTCCAGGTTATTGACCGGACACGATTTGACCTTTGACCTATGTGTGACCTTGACCTTGAAGCCACGGACCTGGATTTTGTGCGTGACACATCATGTTGTTGTGGTGAGCACTTGTGCCAAGTTAATTCAAAATCCGTCAAGAAATGCAAGTTATTGAACAGACATGATTTGACCTCTAAGTGTCACCTTGACCTTGGAGCGACGAACCTGGATTTTGTGCGTGACATTTCGTCTGGTTGTGCTGAGCACTTGTGCCAAGTTATCTGAATATCTGTCCAGGAATGCCAGAGTTACTGACTGGACACAATTGGACCTTTGACCTCTAAATGTGACCTTGACCTTGGAGCCACGGACCTGGGTTTTGTGCAAGACACGTCGTCTAGTTGTGGTGAGCAATTGTGCCAAGTTATTTGAAAATCTGTCCATGAATGTCAGAGTTATTAACCGGACACGAAAGCACTTTGTTTTTACCTTTGACCTCTAAGTGTGACCTTGACCTTGGAGCAACAGACCTGAGTTTTGTGCGCGACACGTCGTCTAGTTGTGGTGAGCAATTGTGCCAAGTTATTTGAAAATCTGTCCATGAATGTCAGAGTTATTAACCGGACACGAAAGCACTTTGTTTTGACCTTTGACCTCTAAGTGTGTCCTTGACCTTGGAGCCACAGACCTGGATTGTGTGCGCGACACGTGGTCTTGTTGTGGTGAGCAATTGTGCGAAGTTATTTGAAAATCCATCCATTATTGTCAGAGTTATGAAGCGGACACGATTGTACAGACGAACAGACAACCTTTGACCTCTAAGTGCCCTTGCTTGGAGGGTCAAGGTCACTTCCACATTTGCTTTGACACGTTGCGATGTACCACTGAAGAAACAACTATAAGCAAAGTTTTAAAGGTCTAGTGCATACAGTTTGTGAAAAAAGTTGAACCTAAAAATTATTAAGTTATCTGCCCTTTGCTTGGAGGGTCAAGGTCACTTCAACATTTGCTTTGTCACGTTGCCATGTACCACCCAAGATACAACTATAAGCAAAGTTTGAAAGGTCTAGTGCATACAGTTTGTGAAAAAGTGACCTAAACGCAAAAGTTGAACCTAAAAATTAGCAAGTTATCTGCCCTTTGCTTGGAGGGTCAAGGTCACTATAAGCAAAGTTTGAAAGGTCTAGTGCATACAGTTTGTGAAAAAGTGACCTAAACGCAAAAGTTGAACCTAAAAATTAACAAGTTATCTGCCCTTTGCTTGGAGGGTCAAGGTCACTTCCACATTTGCTTTGTCACGTTGCGATGTATCACCCATGATCACCCATGATACAACTATAAGCAAAGTTTGAAAGGTCTAGTGCATACAATTTGTGAGAAAATGACCTAAACGCAAAACTTGAATGTTGACGACGCCGCCGCCGCCGCCGCCGGAAAAGCAACACCTATGTCTCTTTTTTTCTTCGAAAAGGAGAGACAAAAATCCGTCCATTATTGTCAGAGTTATGAAGCGACTCGATTGTAGACGAACGGGGACGAACAATCACGAACGGACAGACAGTGCGACTACTATATGCCACCCTTCGGGGTCATAACAAAACAACACAGATACATGCAAAAACAAACAAAAAAAACATGGGCAACATAGCTATATGTGTAAAATTTGACCAAACACAGACATGGGTGAAATATAAATAAAATGCATAATGCTATAAGAAATCCCAAACCAAAATGATATATACCACAGGTTACATGCAAACCTAGATCTGTCTTTATTGCACATTTTATGGGCCATCACAATTTGGCTTCCATGGGAGACCAAAATTTGCAGAAGACAAAATTACTTACGCAACCCTTTACAGCATACTATAACGAAACCAATTCCAAAATTTAGTTGAGCTAGGACAAGAAATGTAAGAGATATAAACCAGTCAACACAGCTTACACAGAAAATTTGATGTGAAATAGACACATTTTAAGGGCTGAATTTGGGTTCCATGGGAGCTCAGGGGTTACAGGAACCAAAATTACTTAAGCAGCCCTTAAGATAATGCTATAAGGAAGCTCATGGCCAAATTTGGTTGTGCTAGGATAAGAAATGTAACAAATATAGACTTGTAAACACAGCTTACACGTAAACATTGATGTGGGACGCCAAGACCAGGCTGATTACATAAGCTCTCTTATTCTTCAATTGAATTGAATTGAATTGGGGGTTTAAGGCGCACCAACACATTACAGGTTATATGGCGCCTAACAGGCATGAACATGCCAGGCTCATCTTCCATGTACATCGAGATAAAATATGGAAAATGGGCCTAGAACCTTCTCACCCTGAACTGCAGAGTTGCTGCAAATTCTATCGTAAAAACTCCATTTATGCTGGAGCCACGTTTATTGTTTTTCTGCCACTGCTCTTAGTGATGTGAGCGAGATGGCACCTGAAACAATGCAGGGGTCATGATGAAGACCTTTAATGAGCATGAACAAAAAATGACAAAATGAATATGAATTGGGGGTTGCGGTGGTGGGGTGGGGTCCTACCCCTCTGCATGTGACAGTGTGTTTGTGAGATTGCAGTGGTTGTATTCTACCCCTTCAAGCACAAGGGGATCACCTTGAGCCTTCGGCTCAGGTGATCTAAAGAGAAAAAATAAAGAATGAGGTATTAAAAAGAAGATCTACATATACGGAGTATAACCAGCAAAGTAACAGTATTAATAGTATTAATTATTATTTCACTGGTATAACGGATTAATCGTTAAATTTAAAACAAACCCGAATTGTAGTATCAAATTTATTTTCAAATAAATTATTTCACTTTGAACAACTAGCTTATAGCACATAGTACAATTCAAGCATATGATTATAAACCTAAATTAACAATAGCATGGTGAGTAACTAACGGTGTATTTCTACAGAAGTTAAACATTATACATGTATTATAATAACAAATTTGCCCTTTTATCATATTAAATTTTTAATTCTGTATACTAGATAAAATGATAAAAGTACAAAAAACGTGACCTTATTAGGAATATTCAGTATGCAAGGGCAAATAAATGATTTTGAAGTCCGACTGGCTTGATTTTTTATTTCATTGTGATCAAAAACAAGCAATTTTGTGATCGTGTTTACAGAAAAATTAAGTCGTCTTATATTTTGAAAGATAAATTACGCATTACCTTATCAAAAATAAAGTTCAAATTTAACCTGTTCTTATTTGATGGAAATATGAGGAGTCATGTACAGAGTATGTTAACCCTTAACACGCTACATATATATAATGGACTGTTCTTTCTTTGCATTTGTGTTTTGGGGGAAAGGACTGATCAGCAGCCGGACAGAGTTACTCGCAGGCTGATCTGGGTTTACAATGGACGTAAAGGCTATTATAGTCGTGCTTAGTGGGTTCCTGTATCATATATAATTAGATCCTGACAAGGACACCTTTTTATACATATTACATCTATCAGCTCTGTGTTCGGTGGACGTACATAGAACATGTAGAAGGTAAGACAAGAGCAAACACAACAACAAATGGCCATTATACCAGCATAATGATTGATAATACACAGTTCTGTTGCTTTGCTGTAAAAATGTACTGGTCAATAATTAGAATAAACATTATTTATAGTAATAGTTAGAGCAAGGCTAAATTGAGTCAAATCGGGTTTTACGGCGTATCAACATTAAAAGGTTATATGGCGCCAACAGGAATGAACATTCCAGGCCTGCTCTCCATTCACATCGAGATAAACATATGGACAATACGCCTAGAAGTTCTAACCTGCAGAGTCACACCATTTACGATGGAGCCACCATGTTCCCACATGTAGATAAGACCTTTCATGAGCATGCAAATACAGTTTACAGAACAAATCTATAGGTGATTGCTAACACCATATATCGTTTATTTCTTTTGTCAATTCCTTTGTGGTCATTATTTTGTTTTGATAAACAAAATTAAAGCGAGCATTACTTTATGCAACATTTATTATCAAATACCAGTATGAAAAAACTTAGTAAGGTTGCATCTGCATAAACCGTATCATTCTACTGAAGAAACTGGAAATGAATAAATTGGGTATAATGTAATGTAATATAGCACTATTGTATAGGGGAGATAACAAAACACAACATTTTCAGGAGCTTAGCAAAATAGAACATAAATATCACAACACAATACGTGTAAAATATATTAAACCAAAATAGAAAAATAAAATTTAATACAGTTACTGCAGAAAATGCAGTTTAATACACAAAAAATACACATTTACACTGATTTAAGTGTATTTACACCAATTTAAGTGTATAAATTTACAAGTGTACTTGCACTGGTTAAGGGTATATTATGAAGGATGCAGCGTAAATAATTGAAAATGAGTGCACCACAGAAACCATTTCGAAAATTCAATGCAACACTAAGTAATGTAGACGATACAACACAGTTGTAACTACATATAAATAATATAGACGATACAACACAGTAGTGTCGAACCACTGATTTGCTGTATAAAGTTTTTATTTAAATAACATTTTTAAACATAAATGTAGTTGGTCAATCTAGATGCCACATCTGATCGTAAAACACGAACAAAAAGCAGTATTTTTTATAGCCAACAGTGCCAACAAATCTAAGCGACTTTGGTAGCTAAGTGGACAAGGCCTTGGCTTTAGATCAACAGACCGCTGTCCAGAGTGAATGAGTGTTCGATGGGAGATTTATCCTTCATTTTATCTCCCTCTGAGGTTGCTGTCCCCATATAACAGGATATAATGTTGAACTAGATTTTATAGCATACCAACACAAAAAGGTTATATGGTGCCAACAGGAATGAACATTTCAGTCTCACTCTCCATTTAAATCTAGATAAAAATATGTAGAATGCGCCTAGAGCCTTCTCACATGATATAATATAAAACCCCATTTCATTTCACAACTCCAATCAAGGGGCCATAACTACAGCTGCTTAATCCATTGGTCTTACTCATTCATAAACAAGATAATATTTACCAATGAAATAACGTATAATTGCATGTGTTTAGTTTTAACTGGGTTTTATGATTAATTGAGTTTTAAGGCGCACCAACACATGAAAGGTTATATGGCGCCTAACAGGCATGAACATACCAGGCTCATCCTCCATGTACATCGAGATAAAATATGGAAAATGGGCCTAGAACCTTCTCACCCTAACTGCAGAGTTGATTAATTGAATTGAATGTTATTTAACACATCAACACAGTATAGGTTATTTAGAGCCGCCCCAGAGAGAGGGGAAGGATACATAGGAATCCGGGAATTGTGCCCTACTCTTATTATCGAATAAATTCCTATGGTTCTTTAATGTGGGTTTTATGATCAACAATCACAAATCAAAAAGGTCGAATGTCACTAACAAAATGAACATTCCAGACTCGAACAGCATTTATAGATACATGCAGAATGAATCTAGAACATTCAGAGATGCAGCAAATTCTTTTGAGAACTCTCCATTTGTAGAATTATGCAAAATGGAGCCAGACTCTTCGCAGTGACATGAATAAACCTATACTTTTAATTGGCTTAGATACATCACTGGTATTATATGACCAGAACACCTGCATCGAGTTTTGCTAAACAGTTTTATAGTGTAAATTTGTCGATATTGGCCGGCCCGGCCTGGAATTCACCAACCATTCTTAAGAATATTCTTAGACTTGAGCCCAAGAATGTAAATTTCAACCACAAATATTTCTATCAGTTTAAAGTATAAACGTTCATAACAAACTGCTATGTATAAATATAATAAATACTAATAAATAGCAACTTCAAACAATTGTTTATCTTTGAAGGTAATGGAAATATTTGTGATTGAAATTTGAGTACTTGAGTTCAAGTCTAAGAATAGTTCGAAGAATGGTTGGTGAATTACAGGCCCGGATTAAGTTTCTTTAAGGGAATCACACGGGAGAGCCCATAATGACTTAAATTTGACTCCTAGTCCACAAACTGATCTCAATGTGGCCGGCTGTTCTATGCATGTGAAGCTACTATGGTGAAACACGGAGACTGAACACGGTTGAGGTATATCACAGTTAATAAAGGCAAGCTGTACAAACAAATCGGAACAGAATCATCAAATATAATAGTATACACTCAGTACATTTGAAAACACAACACTTGGTATTTTTTGAAGTTCTAGAGATGTTTAAAGGTATTTAAGTTTAACGTGGTTTAAGTCAAAGCAGAGCAAATCTTATACAACTGTTTATCGCCGTATGTTAAACTTTGGGATAAAGAGACGTGTTTACTTACATAAACTACAATCTTGATTTGAACGAAAAACTAGCGGACTAAAAATAATCGAAAATCAAAAATGTTGCGTTTTTAAATGTATGGAGTATATTCAACTTAACATGTGACACATGTAGAATTATTGGAACCTATCTGGATTCTACATTTTTCAAAGTGCTACATGTGTACATATTGAGACTCTTATAGAAGATTATAAAGAATAAATTATGAGTATCCATGGAAGATGGGGGAAGCTCACCAAGGGGTCAGAATTGTAACCAGGGACAAGGCTCTGCCAGAGGGTGAGATTTCCCTATTTTACTTGGATGCATGATGTTTTTATTGTCTCCTATAACATACTTTTTACAATAATAATGCAATATGCAACTTCAATATTTGATTTGACGTCGCAAAAGGGTGATGTCAACATAACATTATCGTGACATCAACATGACATCACATGTAAAATAAAGTTACCTCACACGAGGAAAGCATCTATCTCAAAGACTAAGAAAAGTGAGATAGTTTGGTCTGCATCTATCTCAGACTAAGAAAAGTGAGATAGTCCAATCTAGCACTAACTTCATAAATAATGAGACAAGTCCAGTCTAGCACAAACTTCATAAGTAATGAGACATAATATCATCAACAACAACAATATATGTAGCAACAATACATGCAGAGCACTTGCCGTGATCAGGAGAAAGCCATACTACACCAACCCAACCCATTACACAAGGATCAATTAACAAGCACCAGTTGTCAATCATTTATCCATTTAACCAATCAAACCATTACAAAACCTCCGACAGACAACAGCACGTGCAACTGTATTATAATAAAGCCTATCGTCATTATACTCCGACATCAACAATAGGGCGGAAATATCTAAGTACTGGCTTCAAGTTAATTGTGTCCATATGTAGGATTACTGAATGAATGAATGGCATTTAACAATGCTTTTAAAACTAAGGTCATTTCAGGTTGGAATGGGTAATGGTGTTGAGCAAGAAATGACGATTATGGAGAGGAAGACGATTACTGGAAAGGAATATCGTGTTCAGGATACCAATTTCAGTTTCCAGGCCTAATATTCATCAAACTTTTCAGCACAAAAATCGGACTCAAGACTCAAAATCTCAATTTCAAATAAAAGCATTTTTACAAGCAAATTACTATTTTACTTAATATAGAAACGAGTAATTTCAAAGGTAATTTAACAGAAAATGTCTGAAAATCACAATTCTTACCCATACTTTTGTGTTTATAGGGTTTGCAAAAAAAATGAGATTTTGTGTCCGAGTCTAATTCTGGTGCTCAAAAATTTGATGAATTTAGGCCCTGCTTCTATTGGGGGTAATTCCATGTTCTAAAGCCATGTACAGGATGCAGAGTTGCTTCAAATTCTGTTGTAGACACTCCATTTTTGGCTAGTCACATTCACTATTCATTCTGCCCCCACTAAAGTAGCACATGAAACAATATGAAGATGATGAAGAGGGCCTCTAATGAATGGAATTGGATTTTATGGTCGCACAAACAGCCAAGGTTATATGGCGACTTTTCCAGCTTCCATTTCTGGAGAAAGACACCAGGTGCCACTCTGGGCAATTTTCGTGCACAGATCGGCACCTGGGTAGAACCACCGACATACCGCAAGGAACCTCTAATGAACTGTCATGACAGAAAATTGATCAAATGAACATGAATTTGAAGGGATTTCACCCTTCAGCTGCCAGAAAGGCATTATTACCCTTGGATGCATATATTTTCAGTATCACAGTTATATATTATGCAATATCAGTTTTTTTTATGGATAGGCCTCATTTGGCATGGGCCAAATAAATAGTCAACTAGCATTGCCTACAGATGGCAGAATGATCCCTCAATGGGACTTGGTAACTGAAGACTGTGGTTTTGAGTTAAATAAGGATTGAGGACACGCTATTCATTTCCAGTAATCATTTACATCCCCATTATTGTCGTTTTTTACTCATCACCAACTCCCCATTCCAATCCAATATAACCTAAGCTGCTGAAAAGTTCTACCGGTACTACATCATTTGTTCTTTATATCTGAAGACTAACGTAATCTCTCTAAAAGCAAAATTCAGCGTTTTTTTCGTCACCCCAGTCACAAATAATAAATAAATAACCTAATATATATCGTAATACAAACTATATTAATAACATGTTTGCAACTTAAATAAACGAACAATCTCGGCATGTTATTCGGATGATCAATAGCAAATAGCACAACTTGGGGAAGTTTATAACATCTGTACATAATTATTTTATAATCATTATAATTAACGGATACATGCCAATTATGCACCACCACAAATAAGCTTAATTATTCAAAGTGCATTCACATAAGTATCACAATCTACATGTATAGAACAATTTTCTTCTTAAACAAAAAGAAAATATTGAATATCAATAAATAAATAAATGAATTCACAAACTGTTAATAACCATATAATGAGTTCTCTATGCCATCAATTTGGTCAATATTTACCTAACATGGCCTTGATCATGTCATTAGATTTCAAGTTAATATCTTTAACTATTGATTGAATTGGATTTTATAGTCGCACCAACAGCTAAGGTCATATGGCGACTTTCCAGCTTCCATTGGTGGAGGAAGACCCCAGGTGCCCCTCCGGACAATTTTCGTGCACGGGCGGGCACCTGGGTAGAACCACCGACGTTCCGCAAGCCAGCTGGATAGCTTCCTCACATAAAGATTCCTAGGCCCCTGAGGGATCGAACCTACAGCGGTGAGGGGCAAGTGATTTCAAGTCAGAGACGTTAACCACTATATCTTTAACTAATATCGATCTTTAAGTTAAATGTTCAAACAACAGTCCAACAAAATGCGATCACCAGCTGTTTCTGTTTGAAACACAAATGAAATGACTGAACTGAATTTTATTATAAAATTGGTTCACTAAAATGAACCTAGAATATAAGTTTCTGGATTAGGTCATTAACTATATAACTGATTCAACAACTTCAACAACTGATACAACCAGAACTCGACAACCCACACACAGTAAATCAGAAAATGATACACATAAATTTGAATTGAATGGAATTGGGGTTTTAAGGCGCACCAACACATGAAAAGGTTATATGGCGCCTAAAAGGCATGAACATGCCAGGCTCATCTTCCATGTATATCGAGATAAAATATGGAAAATGGGTCTAGAACCTTCTCACCCTGATCTGCAGAGTTGCTGCAAATTCTATCGTAGAAACTCCATTTACGCTGGAGCCACGTTATTGTTTTTCTGCCACTGCTCTTTTGATGCGAGCGAGATAGCACCTGAAACAATGCAGGGATCATGATGAAGACCTTTAATGAACATGAACAAAAAATGAACGTGAATTTGGGGGGATTCTACACTACTGCCTACCCCTCCAAAGGGATCTGCAGTGGCCGTATTCTTTGCCCCGTGACCAAACGGGCCCCCCGGCAACCACACGGGGCTCATAAATTTGAACTAAATAAAAAACTTAATAATGTGTTTATGGGACACAGATGCCCCACTTCAGCACAGTCTGCCACATAATTGTGGACTTAACAAAATACCTGAATGTAAAACTTTTTCGTATGTTTGTACAAACGGACAAGGTTTGTAGCGGCGCACAACAAAACTCAAGTGCGATTTCACCAAATTACTCAAAGTTATGAGAACCATTTTCCGATTTTATTACCAGTACGGGGTTCATTTACACAGCACATATTACACAAACCTGTACACAACTCAAATATCCAGGGTATATCTGAATCACAACACATATCTATTTGACTGTAAAAAAAATCACAGTATCACAATATATATATTAATAATGATGAAGTTATAATAGATGTATGAACACTAGCGACTAGAATAAATAACCTACATTTATACACAACTCGTGACTGGAGCATAACCTACAGCAAATCATCACCAAAAAACAAATAATATAGGAGACATTGTGTCTCGTGCGAGAGTTTTTAATATGGACTGTGATGCATTTATTCAACATCTGTGATGTATATAATATCAATCAAAGGACAGAAGTTCCTAAGGTGGATACTTTTTAAATTTTAGCATTCAAATCTCTTCACACTTTTTTTTGTGAGGTGGGGGTGGGGGCGGTGGGGAACATACACGTATTGGAGATACGCACATGCAGTTTGCAAGACGACAGGACAATCGGTTACAGAGATAGCTCAATTAACCTGTAACAACGCGGGCATAACATCAATACATTAAGACTATTCCCTAGATGTGTCCAGTATGATTGCAACTACTCATAGTCGTAAGAGAAGGGGTGACTGGGAATACCACCCACAATAATCTTAATAGAGTCCAAAACATATTTTGACCCCTTCAAAAATGTCGTCTATCAAGCACCCTTCCTAATATGACCATTATTTCAAATGGGCTTATAAAATATATTAGTATTTAATTAATCATGGGACTGCTGAATGAAGCGGGTCAGCTAACCAAAGCACTAATGGCTTCCATAAAGCCCTGGTCATACATGTAGGTAATGCAGCAGGGCTAATCTAAGAATTTTATGTCTGATTTCTTACAAAATATATTGTGAACTCAAATTTTAGACTGGAGTGATGACATTTATATTAAAAAGCTTTTTTTAAATTTTTTGATACCTACTAGAAAAAGCCTGACGTACCCCCTTTAAAAAATCGTCACGTGCATGAATTTAACATTTGAAACAAGTGGTATTAAAACATGCAAATTGACATTAACAGGTCTATATTCTACAAGATGGAATGAGTCCTCCCATACATCGCGGGATATAAATAATAAATAGCGCAACAGTAGGCAGTACAAAATTTCTTCGTTTAAGAGCACTTAAATAATAAAAGTAGAAAAAAGTGTGCTTGCATAACAGTGCAGATGTATTACTTTAAAGGGACACACGGCAATCTTTTTTTTTTGCGGCATTGTTTAGTCTTTCTACAGAGCTTGCGTATTTTTAAATCATTATTAATAATTACTTGAAATTTCAAAGCAAAATGTTTTGCATATTGCTAAATGTTGGTTATATTGCACAAATAATGTATTTTTTAAAAGCTATTCAGAGTAGATGAGCGAAGAAACAAAAGAGAAGCCCAAATCCTATAACCTTTTGTTACGACATTAATGTCAAAATTATACTGGATCAAGGCTCTAATTTTAATGATCAATACATACTTTAAGATTGTCGTGTAACCCTTTAAGCTATATAAAGGTATATTCAAATGCTGGCTAACATGTAGACGTAGTTACATCAATATAGTTTCAATATAGTCACATTCTTTTCATTACAGTTTTGAAGTATGGTTTAGATTAAGCAAACTGGAAGCCCAGATGAATTGAGTGTTGTTTAACGGCTCATCAACACAGTATAGGTTATTTAGAGCCGCCCCAGAGAGTGGGGAAGGATACATAAGAATCCGGGAACCTGCCCTACTCTTATTATCGAATAGATTCCTATGGTTCTTTAACGTGCTCGGAGGATAGACCGATACACGGGACCGCCCGGTTTACGTCCCCATCCGACGGACGAGGCTAAGGGAAAGTGTCTTGCCCAAGAACACACCGACGGAACTGAGTGACACCACGGAGGATTGAACCCGGGGCCTCCGGTTACAAATCCGGAAGCCAGATGAAAGAAGTAGGAAAGGTAATAACCATAGGAAGATATTTTAACTGAAATATTAATTTGAATCACATATATCATTACATTCTAGATAAACATAAGGTCCATTAGTATACCTGTACTTGAAACAATGCCTGCCAGGGCTTTTTTTCCTTCAGGAAAACAGGGGCCCGATATTCTTCCCTTTCCCTAGCGAAACAGACTACTTTTTCCCCTCTTTTGCTGAGAAAATTCCCCAAAAAAAATATATATTTCCCCTTCCAACTTTCTCAACATTATCATTTCTAGAAGATAGTTTATCTAAAATGTACCTCTTTTGCATAATTGCACATCCAAATCTTCAATTTCTGCCTAATAAACTGTTCCCCCAGTATCTCGAAATCGCATTATTTTTTTACCCTTTAACTCGAAAATCACGCTTCTTTTCCTATTGAAGGGCCTGGGCCTCTTCCCCTTTTTCCGAAAAAAAAAGCCCTGCCTGCATTTGTTTTTATACTTGCGAGGTGGATTTAGAAATTCTTCATGCAATGACAGCTCGTTTATAAAAACAAAATGACTATTGACATACAGATGGAAATCACATTTTCTACATGAGGATAATTTTTTACACAAACAGTCATTCATGACTAAACTTAGCTGGTTGCATCACATAAAAAAACCCAGGCATACTTAATACTTTCTGAATGCCCACGTTGATAAGATTTTTCAATTTCCTTGTCGTAAAAAAAATCAAGAAAATTAATTTTCCATTTTTGATAAATGATGATAAAGCTAGATTTACATGTCAAAGGATATGTTTTTCTAATCTATTTTGTTTAACCATTTTCAAAAAGTTTAACTGTCAGTAGACGTCACCAGACATACAGCCACCACATAAAACATAAAGCGTAACAAAATATTGAGCATTGTACTGATCACAGAACCCAGAAATATCTGAATGTCGTCTGCCTCCAGTTCGTTAAATATTGACATAGTCGAATTCAAGCCGTTAATTGCCACGGTTCCTCTGAAGGGCGGTTTATATTGGTAACGTGTCGGAAGCTTCACCGAAAACTTTAAAGTCACATTAAGCATTATACACAGATATAGCACTGTACAGTAATTAGAATGTATTAAAGGTAACATTGCCAACTAAATCACAGGGATATATTAAAGCTTATCAATGCTTTGTTTCAGCCCAATTAAGTACTGTAATCTGAGTACCAGCAATAATTGTCATTTTCATCTCTTGACACCTGGGTACCAGCTAGAATTGTTGTACTCTATACTGTGTTCTACATCTGATACCAGGGTACCAGCTAGAACTGTAATATTCAACACTATGTTCTACATCTGATACCAGGGTACCAGCTAGAACTAATATTCTACACTAACTGTAATATTCTACACTATGTTCTACAACTCTGACACCAGGGTACCAGCTATAATTGTCATACTCTACCCCTGTTCTACCTCTGATACCAAGGTACCACCTAGAGTTGTCATACTCGACAATGTGTTCTATTTCTACGATACAGAGCACCAGCAAGAATTTGCATGCTTTAAACTGTGTTCCATCTCCGATACCAGGGTACCAGCTAGAACTATCATACTCGTACTGTGTTTTATTTCTATGATACCAGGGTACCAGCTATAACTGTCATACTCTACACTGCATTCTGTCTTTATGATACAGAGTACCACCGACTTTTCACTGTGTTCTATCTGTATGATACCAGGGTACCAGCTAAAACACAGTTCTACCTCTATGATACTAGGGTACCAGCTAGAACTGTCATACTACACTGGTAGTTTGTTTGACACAACATGTCGAATATTAAAGCAGAAAATACATGCTTTTCTTTAATCTAGACCCGCATGGCTTTAGTATAGAACTCTAACATAGCAAGCACATGATGAAAATCTACGTCTTGTATTTAGCAGGACTAAATTCTTCCTCTCTGTATCCTTTGCTGGGGTTTTATCCTGTTTCGATACAAAAATCTGAAAACATATATGGCAACAAATGTGGTAAACCCTAAAACAGTCTGCTCTGTTCCTGGGGAATAATATCTCTTTCATGCCAAGTTTTGAAGAAATATAGCAAGAGACGAACGTAAGAGCCTTAACCGATTCCTCATCTATATCCCTTTGCCGGGGCCTTGGTCGGCTTCCAAACAGAGTTCTGAAGACATATGGCATCTATGGACACGGACAGGTGCTTCGTGGACAACACCTGGGAGAAGCTCTTGCCTCCAGAGTTGTATCTGAAAAAGACACATATTGAAAATAATTGCTGAATTACTTTTCAACACATTAATAAAAGTTATTTAGAGCCACTCCTCACTCTACGTGGTCCGAGTATTAACTTTCATACACCATCCAACCCCTTCTCCAAGAAGTGAAAATGGGGTTGGCTGGGGTATGAAAGAAAACTTTAATTTCGGCTTAAATTTTTTGCATATTTTAAAATTAAAACAGTTAATAGGTAATTTTAAACAGGTTATCGCATTTTTTTCAGTAAAAATATCTTCAAACATGTTTTATTGTCAAAATATCCGTTATAAAATTCTGCTAATATAAGCTTTCCCATCGCTTAATGGAATTAAATCGAGACCACGTAATGCAGTGTGAGGTAGTGGATACAGAGGAAGAAATAACAAGAGGTCAATGACCTTGAAGTCTACTGATAGGTTTTTGATAGCTAGATGAGCATCCCTGTGAAGTTTCATGAAAATCCGTAAAGTAGTTTCAGAGGAGTAGTCGCTACAAGTTTTCATTATATAACTCTATGTAAACAAAGATGGCCACTGGCAGCCATGTTTAATATCAAATCAAAACAATTTGTGACAAGGACAACATCATGTCATACTGATCATTTTAGAAAAAGTCCCATATCAATATCACTTATAATTTCAAGAAGTAGTCGCTACAAACTTGTACTCTGAAAATCTATTTTAAGCCATGGTGGCCATCTTGAATTTCCGGCCATCATAATGGATCAAGTTATCAGCCTTCTTTTATTGAATTTTTTGAAGTTCAAAGGGATATAACTCATTTTTATTTTACTTCCTGTGGTAAAGTATTAAAGAACCCAATAATGGCATTAAAATAGTCCAGACTGGACTGAGTGGTACACATTTAAATCAATAGTCCAGATGAATGGAATGAGGGGTACACATTTAAATCAATATGTATTTATATTCTAGCTCATAAAACTTGTAACATGTTTGTAACATTTCTTCCAAATTTGATTGATAAAACTATTAACTTCACCAGCATTAAAGTTCTAAGGTTAAGGGGACATAACTCCATCAGATAGTTGAATATGCTTCATAACCCATTGGGACTTTGCAATATTGGGTAAGCATCATATCAGATATTAGAAAGTGATAGTCCAATCGATCAAGTAAGTACAGTCACAAGCATGTTTTCATTAAAATTACAAGTTTACCGAGAATATGATCACAATGTGATGCTTTTCAGTTAAATTTGAAATCTTGCGTATGAAATATGATCAGAATCAGACAATATTGGGGATACATTAGCAGAAATATTTTTTTTTATAAAATTTATGTTTCAGTGAACAGTGAACAATTTTATGTTTCACTGGCAGAATTTTTTCAAAACACTAGATGGCCAATGCCTGCATGTCTAGCCCACTGTATGTATGTGTCGGACAAGATAAGCTGACAATCCATGTATATTTTCATATCTTTACTTGAAATAACTGTTTCTTGTTTTGTTTTTACTTACTTTAATTACTTACTTACAATAGTGTAAAACCTTTCTAAAACCTGTAATACATAGTATAAGTCATTATATCATATCAATAGAGATAGAAACTAACTTGAAGTATCTTTCTATCATTTCATTTGAGATGGACCGCGGTCCTACGCCAGTGATCTTGAAGCATTCTTCCGTGTCGGGATCTAGACCATACAGACTTCGGTACCCGCAGCTGGCGTCACGAAACAGAATGATGAAATGCTTGGCATTCGACTTGGCAATCTCCTGGATAACACAAACAAGCAGTTCTGATAAGTGTGATAAAAGAGACAAGAATTATTGTGACTAAAAATAATAACACAAGGTGAAGAATTACACATTTAGCGCGTGACAAAGGCCGAATAATTGACGAAGATTACCAACTGAAATCCTATTAAAGTGAATGTGGAGCATGTATGTATGGAGTTAACATCGCTTTCAACAATCTATCAGTTATATCACAACGGTCTAGCAGTGAGCTCAATGTTCAACTTTATAGTGCTGCCACACCAGAATACCACGTTGTAGATTGAATTGAATTGAATTGGGGCTTTAAGGTGCACCAACATATGTAAGGTTATAAGGCGCGTAACAGGAATGAAAATGCCAGGCTCATTCTCCATGTACATCGAGATAAAATATGGAGAACGGCCATAGAACCTTCTCACCCTGAAATGCAGAGTTGCTGCAAATTCTATTGTAGACACTCCATTTACGCTGGAGCCACGTTATTGTTTATACTACGTTGTAGATTGAATTGAATTGGGGTTTTAAGATGCACCAATACATGAAAGGTTATATGGCGCCTAACAGGAATGAACATGCCAGGCTCATCCTCCATGTACATCGAGATAAAATATGGAGAACGGGCCTAGAACCTTCTCACCCTGAACTGCAGAGTTGCTGCAAATTCTATTGTAGACACTCCATTTACGCTGGAGCCACGTTATTGTTTTTCTGCCACTGCTCTAGTGATATGAGCGAGATGGCACCTGAAACAATGCAGGGGTCATGATGAAGACCTTTAATGAGCATGAACAAAAAATGATAAAATGAACATGAATACGTTGTAGATACAAGACATGATACTCCACTGCATCACATTATTCTGATACCGGGCCAACCAGTCCTAGCACTACCATTTATATGCATGAACACCGAGCAAGGAAGCTGCAAGTACAGAGGAACTCATTGGTGTGACCCGGCCGGGATTGGATCCATGATGTTCCGGATGCAAGACGGACACTCTGCTACTAAGTCACCGAAGCATGAATAGCTCATGAGGCAATCAGCTGTGACTGGCATATCCAGGTGAAGGTATTATTTAACAGTGACAAAATCAAGGACAAAAACATTACATATGATTAATGTAGTTTAGTCCGAAAGACCAAAGAATGTGTTATGTTATGCTTTTACATAATATTACATTAAATGCAACATGTTTATCATGCTTTTGCATTCTATGAATTATGGGATGAAACTATCGTGAAAGGACCATGGAAACAACAAAATACTGATATTAAAAAGTTCTCTATATCAAATGGAACAAGACTAGTATACGGTAATATAAGTTTCAAGACTATGCTAGTATATAGTACACATTTCTTACCTCAAGGACTTTATTTTTCACGTCAGTATTTACGGAACCCGCTAGACAAACATGACTGATGGCATTGATTATGATGTGTCGGTTTGACTTGGAACTCGGCTTAACGAACAACTTTGGACCTGAAGACAAAAATAAAACACTGGGTCAAAATTCAGTACAATAACATATAAAACATTAAAATTATCGTATTCCTATGTGCTTCCAGGAGAACAAGAATTTTCTCTTATATTGTCAGTTTTGAAATATCTTAATTATAGCAGACATATTCAAGATTACAGTCATACAAATCAACTACAAATCCATGGTAATGAAAAAAACAAGAAATCCGCGGATTCACATATCTCGCCTTATGTGGACGCGACTTAGAAATAAAAGGTAAATGCTGTTTAGATGAAAGTTTGTAAACATTTTAATAACTAAAAACAATGGAGTTTACATTTTCCTGATATATGACATTTAAGTGCATAAAAAACAAAACACCCCAAAAAAACTAGAAATGTTGTCCATAGGACACGGATGCCTCCACTAAGGTCACTATGCCATAGCATTTTGATAATGAACATAAACACTGATAAACACGTTCAACTTTTTAACAGAAGAACTGTAATGGAGAAAGTTGTAGATAAAATAGCACATAAATTAATAATTGTTTATGCCCCTATTTTGACTAAGGGCAATAACTCTGTGGTTCTTGGTCCAAAATAAAAGTGAACCAGAGGCCCAAGAGGGCCTGTATCGCTCTACTGGCTATATGGAGAATGCAGTAGGGAACACTACAATGCTATGCGCAACTAGGCTTGGTACTGATCATTCCTGCAAAGTTTCACTGAATCCAGCCAGGGATTCAGGAAAACTAGTCCGGATAAAGTTTCTGCATACGGTGCCATAACTCTGTCAAAAATAATTCATGGCAATGATATGCACAACTAGGCTTGATACTGATCATCCTTGCCAAGTTTCGCTTAAATACGTTCATGGGTTCAGGAGAACTTGTAGGGACAAAGTTTGTGTAATAAAACATTTAAAGGGCTCTGCCAAAATCATTCAATGGGAACACAGTGAAGATATGTATAACTAGGCTTGGTACTGATCATCCCTGTAAAGTTTCGTTGAAAACAGGCCAAATCAAGTCATAATCATTAATAGTAACAATTTGGTAAAGTTTGGTAAAGATCAGGTGAAAAATGACGGCCCTATCGTATTAACTAAATCAACTACCATGTTACTAGTCAGTACTGACTGGTTTTCGAACTCGTCTGAGCTTTCATTGATGTCAACAATCTAGTAGAGATTGAAAAAGATCAGATAAAAAATGAAGGACCTATCTTGTTAAAGAGGCAAAATATAGCAATTGTATCTAGATCAAGGGCCATAACTCTGCTGCTATTGGTACAAACTGCTTGGTTTTCGAACTAGTCTGAGCTTTCATTGATGTCAACAATCTGGTAAAGTTTGAAAAACATCGGATGAACAAGAGGCCCAAGAGGGCCTGTGGACGCTCTAATGGCTAATATGGCTCTTTTAACATCAATGAAGTGAGTGACTGCCATTTACGTTTTTTTGGAAGTTTCGGGCAAAAAACAGCTTTTGAACTAAATCAAGGGCCATAACTAAAGAATCTGTTAAAGTTTGGTAAAGATCAGATGAAAAATAAAGGCCCTACCATATTAACGAGGCAAAATATAGCATTTTTAACTAAATCAAGAGCCATAACTCCCCTGTTACTGGTCCGACTAGTCCAACATAGAGATAAAAAAAAAAAGAAAATTAAAAGAAACAATAAAAAAAAAAAGAAAATGAAAAAAAAATAAAAAAAAATAATTAAAATTAAAAAATTAAAAAAGAAAAAAATTTAAAAAATTTAAAAAATAAAAAAAAAAGAAAATTAAAAAAAGAAAAAAGTTTGGTAACAATCGGATGAAAAATGAAGGCCCTCTTGTCTTAATGAGGCAAAATATAGCGTTTTGATCTAAATCAAGGGCTATAACTCAGCTGTTACTGGTCCGATATGTTTGGTTTTCAAACCTGTCCGAGCTTTCATTGATATTAACAATCTGATCAAGTTTGGTAAAGATCGGATAAACAATGAAGCCCCTATCGTCTTAATGAAGCAAAATATAGCATTTTTAACTAAATCCAGGGCCATAACTCTGCTGTTACTGGTTCGATATGGCTAGTTTTTGAACTTGTTCGAGCTTTCATTGATATTAACAATCTGATAAAGTTTGGTAAAGATCAGATGAACAATGAAGCCCCTATCGTCTTAACGAGGCAAAATATAGAATTTTTAACTAAATCAAGGGCCACAACTCCGCTATTACTGGTCCGATATGGCTGGTTTTCGAACTTGTTCGAGCTTTAAACGACATTAACAATCTGATCAAGTTTGGTAAAGATCGGATAAAACAATGAAGCCCCTATCGTCTTAACGAGTCAAAATATAGCATTTTTAACTAAATCAAGGGCCATAACTCCGCTGTTACTATTCCGATTTGGCTGGGTTTTTTAACTTGTCCAAGCTTTTATTGATATTAACAATCTGATAAAGTTTGGTAAAGATCGGATGAACAATGAAGCCCCTAGCGTCTTGAGGCAAAATATAGCATTTTTACTGGGTCGTAACACGGCTGATACTAGTCCGATATGGCTTGTTTTCGAACTTGTCCGAGCTTTCATTGATATTAACAATGTGGTAAAGTTTGATAAAGATAGGATGACAAACGAAGGTCCTATCATCTTAACGAGGCAAAATATAGCAATATAGCATTTTTAACTAAATCAAGGACCATAACTCTGGTGTTACTGGTCCGATATGGCTGGTTTTCAAACTTGTCCGAGCTTTCATTGATATTAATAATGTGGTGAATGTTTAGTTAAGATAGGATGAAAAATGAAGGCCCTATCGTCTTAACGAGGCAAAATATAGCAATATAGCATTTTTAACTAAATCAAGGGCCATAACTCCGCTGTTACTTGGCTGATCTGGCTGGTTTTCGAACTCGTCCGAGCTTTCATTGATATTAACAACTCGTTAAAGTTTGGTAAAGACTGGATGAAAAATGAAGGCCCTATCGTCTTAACGAGACAAAAGTTAACAACGGACGACGGACGGACGGACGACGGACAACTCGGCATCCCATAAGCACTGCTGGCCTTCGGCCAGTAAAGCTAAAAATGAAGGCCGTATCCTGTCGAGGCAAAATGTAGCAATTTTAACTAAATCGGCTGTTACTGGTCCAAACTGGCTGGTTTTCGTTAATCACCTGAGCTTTCATTGATATCAACAATCTGGTAAAGTTTGAAAAAAATCGGATGAAAAATGAAGGCCCTATCACATTAACAAGGCAAAATATAGCAATTTTAACTAAATCAAGGGCCATAACTCCAGTGTAAACAAGTCCAAACTTGCTGGTTTTCAAATTCATCCGAGCTTTCATTCATGTCAACATTCTGGTAAAGCTTGAAAAAGATTGGATGAAAAATGAAAGCTCTGTCGTGTTGAGGCAAAATATAGCTATTTTAACTAAATCAAGGGCCGTAACTGCGGCACAAATGGTCCAAACTGGCTGGTTTTCGAACTCGTCCGAGGTTTCATTGATATGAACAATCTGGTAAAGTTTGAAAGATCGGATGAAAAATGAAGGTTCTATCATGTTGAGGCAAATTACAGAAATTTTAACCAAATCAAGGGCCATAACTCCAGTGTTACTGGTCCGAACTGGCTGGTTTTCGAACTCGTCCAAGCTGTCATTGATATCAGCAACCTGGTAAAGTTTGAAAAAGTTAAATGAAAAATGAAGGCCCTATCGTGTTAACGAGGAAAAAGTTAACGGACGGACAACTCGCCATCCCATAAGCTCTGCTGGCCTTTGGCTTCAGTACTTATTTCTAGGAATCTTTATGTGAGGAAGCTATCCAGCTGGCTTGCGGAACGTCGGTGGTTCTACCCAGGTGCCCGCCCGTGCACGAAAATTGTCCGGAGGGGCACCTGGGGTCTTCCTCCACCAATGGAAGCTGGAAAGTCGCCATATGACCTTAGCTGTTGGTGCGACTATAAAATCCAATTCGATCAATCAGTACTTATTTCAGATCGATTATACTTTTTAACACCATGCACAAAAGTTGTGCCTTTAAAAAGTTGTAGGTATATATCACAAGTACATCACAATAAAAGCTACATAATTATAGTCAAAATTCATTTCTATACATTGCACAATTGAACATTGTAGATTGTTGAGATGGTGAAAATATTAATAATCACAAATCCTGACTACAATCCTACCAGAGTAGTCACTGCCATGCGCAGACCCCACCTCGGAGCCGTCGCTACTTTGTGGTCCTTTACGTATCCTGTAGAGATCTGGTGACGGAGGTCTGCGATGGGTCATTCCTCCGAAGGCTAGAGCTTTGCTGTCGGCGCTGGTTGACATGGACCCGTTATGATTGTGACTCAGTGTATTACACGACACTGAAAATGGCATACAAATAGCATCAAATGATAGCGCAAATTTATGTAACTCTTATTTCGCCCCGATTTGAAGATGGTACATCTGTCTTTTTTTTTTATAGAAGAATCTGAAGTTTTGAAAATGTCATTTAAATGAAAATATGGTGTTAGCACCCTGTTTTTAAGGTCGGAAAATTAAAAAAATTGCCATATATGTTGAATGGCATCAGGCGTGAAATGCTTAAATGAATCCCTGCTGTGTAACCTAGAATAGCACATTTTACTGTGCAAAATGAATGTATGGATATGTAAACTGAGAAATATATCCCATATTTAGAACCATTGCAAGTTATGAAGAAAAAAAAAAGCGGAACACCACAGGTTTTATAAATCAATCTTTATTGTAGTTTGTCCCAATTAAACAGGAAGCTCATTTCAAATAAATAATGACTAAGGATCTTATTTCTTGCATACCGGATAAGGTTATCCGCATTTTACATGGGTTAGGGGAAGTCTGATCTTACATGGGGGAAGATAAAAGTTGTATGCTGATTTCAACAATGACAGTTGCATGACGTCATTGTGTAAATAAATATGCAAAACGCAACGCCAACGTGCAGATTATGTAAATGGTATGCAAGAAAAATAATCAATCAAGGGTATCCAGTTCAGATATGAAAATTCCAAACCTCAGTACAATTGCTTGAAACGGAACCGAGGCTCCGATAACAACAATTATACCTCGTGTTGGAATTCCCGATCTTTGCCGGATACCCATGATAGATTCTTATAATCTGTTATAGCCTTCAATTTTTTTTTTTGAAATGCATGGAAATATTCCAAATAACAGATGTTATTGCAATTTAACCGTCAGGATGTTATTCATGTTATGCATGCAACATTGTTTACCGTCATTATGTCCAATGTCAGCATGCATTCATTCAATTTATAATTACAGTCTCAGGCATCTTAGAACAATGGTGCATGCATTGAACTGCAGGGCAGAACAATTTGTTTCCGAGTTTCTCGTCCTACGTAATATTTGGTCAAATTGATAAATTATTAAAGAATTTATCAATTTCTACTTGTCCTGCATAACGATCGCGCTCATGATATCATGGTGAGCGGAGGAATGGAATTTTCATGCCCTGTACTGGCTAAATATGGCATATAATACAGTACCAGAGTATATTCTTATTATTATTAATACCCACTGCAATTACCCCACCCGTTCCCCATTTCCTGAAACTTTCTCGCTTCTCATCGCTCCAACTGCGCCAAAATAGGTTTCGGAGTTATAGTTGTGTGTGTGGCATGATATTTATTAAACCAAATACAGGTGTGCAGTTTCATTCCAGTCTGTCCATTGGTTCAACAGATCAGTTTACATGAAAAACAATTTGCTTAAGTTAAAAACAATTGCTAATTACCACTCTATATGTGCATGATCACTCGTGCCCTGTTGTGCGTGTTCATGCAAAAGAACCATAAACAGATCCATGTGCACTGTAAATGTAGTTCTTCTAAAATTCTATAATTAAAGATGACTGCTCACTAATTCACGTTCTAGTGTTTGCTAGTGTTTTCGTTACTTCCAACAGTTATTCAAAGTTTATACATTACGTCAGTTTACACTGTTGAAGTGTCGCAAGTTTGGGTACATCCCAACTATGTTACTTTAATTTAAAGTAGCCATCCTGCCAACATCGGTCAAATTTTACAACATATGTGCACTGTTTCTAAACCTATTGAACATATATAAATTACATATTTTAAGAATCGAAGCTCTATAGAAACAATATAAACAGCTTTCACCAGCCAGGCCAAACCCCAGAATTAAGAGTTGCCACCTCACAATTCGTTTTACGCAGATTCAATCACGGGTATTTTAAGAACCCAAGAATAAACCTAAACTTTTTATCAGCACATATACATTACTATATGACCTGAACACCTGTATAGAGTTCAGTTTGATAATCAAACGGTTGTTTAGTGTAATTTTATTCTGTTATTTGGCAGGTAAGTTTCTTTAAGAATAAAAATATTGGTAAGTTTGCTAAATTTGTACAACAATGGCCATGTATACCTCTTTTCGAATCCACCAGATACTAGCTAAGTATAAGCAATATTATACATGTCCGTCAGATTGCATAAGTTGACTATATCGTTTTGCACATTTCAAAAAAATTTTTTTTATAATTTAGGTAAATAAGGTGTGGGTGGGTGCTATATATATAGAAGGCAGGGATTGTCGACTGTGGGCATATCAGTTTAAAAGTGCAGGACCACAAAGCCACTATCCACAACAGTTACTGTAAGCAGATGGAAGGTTTGAACATACTATATATCTGCTTCCATTACCTGCTTTTCTCATGGTTTGGCGGGTGGAGGGTGCAAGTTTGTTCCGAGGACCCCTGGCTGAAAACGAAGCAAAACCAATGAGGCTACAAGCAAAACGAAATGCACAACAATCAAAATAAACAGGAATCAAGATAAACAAGAAGAGATGGTACAATGATAATCTACGTTTTGGTCCAAAATGGATTTTGATCCTCATAGGAAGTCTTGAAGTAAACAGGATTCTCAAATGCATATGCTAAAAATCCTGAATCCCACGGGTTAATGTTTAATCATGTTCGACTCAAAAATAGTGCATAACCCGTTGCAAACCAGCGATGTGATGTTGTCAAAAACCTGACATCATTAACATGAAATACGTTAGAAAAGGTTTATTTTGAATTTAGAATCATGTTTAATGGCTCCATTAAACTCGAGTTGAGTCCATTAACAACTGATAAACATTCACATTTATTTATATCTCACTTCTTAGATGTACCGAGTTGAAGAACTGTGAATGATATTTGAAAGTCCACCCGAGGAAGCCACAATTAATATAAAACATTTATTTTTCCATCTCAACATTTATGTTTCCATCTCTTCTTATTTAATCAACAAAATGCACACTATCAAACAAAAGAAAACTATATGCATACACAATGTAATGGGGATGCAAACAAAAAACATTTACATAATGCAGGCTAAAAACATTGAAGCAACACAAATGTGCTATTTCAGTGCTTTTTTTAAACAAACAAAACAGTGTTACGAGGTCACCGACTTTAATGGGACACACGGCAATCTTTATCAGTCATGTCAATTTCTGAAACCTGCGGCATCCACATAGACTTTCTACATAACTAGAATATTTGCAAATCATAATCAATTATAATTTGAATACCAGTAGTTCAAAGCAAACTGTATTAGGTGGTCCGAGTATTAACTTTCATACCCCATAAAACCCCTTCTCCAAGAAGCGAAAACAGGGTTGGCTGGGGTATGAAATAAAACCTTAATTTCAGCATAAAAAGTTTGCATATTGTAAAATTTAAACATTTAATAGGTAATATTAAACAGCGTATCACATTGTTTCAGTAACAAATGTTTTAAACGTATTTTATTGTCAAAATACCCGTTATAAAATCCTGCTATAAAACAAGATTTCCCATCGCTTAATGGAATTAAGGTGGGACCATGTAATGGTTTTTGCATATTATTATGCAATTTTTTTTTGTTGATCTCACCAATATATTCACCAATAGTATGTTTAAATCTATGGCAGAATAATGAAAAAAAACTCACAACTTTTATTCAGTTATACTGTAAGAAATGATTATTTAGCGTAGTCAAAATTTAGTGCAATAGACGATTTTCAATGGTTTCGGGTATATTAACTAACGCGATGATGAATTAGCGCTCCTTTTAATTTAGTGCTCTAGCTTGCTCCGTGGAATTTCCGGCAATTTTCGATTATTCCCGATCATCCGATTATTCCTGATCGGTTACCTCGACGCAGCAGTTTCGACTGCTTTTATTTGTTAATCAAGCCTTCAGGCTGTCAAGAAAATTGTTTTGTATAACGGCATTTCCATTTCTGAGTAAACACATCTTACAAACACAGCAAATCCAAACCCATTGAACATTGTGAAAAATGTTGCCAGAACAGTAATTAACAAGTCCCGAAAACTGCTACTAGTGTCTATCGATAAAACGGTAACAGTACACAGACGACTAATTTATGTAATCTGCTAAAGCTTTATACAATTAAGTTAAGTGAGGCATTCTTTTGTTAACTGCAGTTTATACTGAACAAGTACTGTTCTTGTTGCATAAGAAAATACTAATCTAAAGAACTGTACTAAGTATAATCATTCATATCGTTGCGTGTTGAAAGATTTGGAAGATAATGGTTCTTCTTAAGCGGTCATCTTGAATTAGCGCATGGACAGCGTTCGCTAATAGCACTAAAATAAGATGTCCGCGAAATAATAAAATCTTACAGTATACAAGCAGGTTTAACGACAAAATGATACTGGATTAATAAATCAAAGAGTAATTTAAATGCACGATAATGCACTTCAAGATTGCTGTGTTTCCCGTTAATGCTTCAAAATTTATTTGTGTGGAACTACAAGCAACTGTGAGCATTCCAGTGACTCTCTTTATATCCCATGTGACCTGTTAACACAGGTTTCTGCTAAAATCAGGGTTTATTACATCAATACTCAGTATACATGTTCTGGGATTATGCCTTAATACTGAGTGACACTAAGAAATGCTTTCTGAATGCAAAATGAATGTTAATTGTTAATTTTGGGTAAACTCAATAAAGCATCAAAAATCAATGTTACCGAGTTTGTGGGGGGGGGTATACTACAGCATCATTCCCTTGTCAATACATGCATAACAAGTTTAAAATATACATGGAAGTTTGCAAGCAATAAGGTAGTTACATAATTAACAAGAGACTCCCAAGGGCGTAAGACTGCTCTACTGATCAACCATAATTATAGCAATTTAGAAGATGTGTTGTTAGGTTTTCTGTTGATTTCTGTTGATTAGATGCAAAATAAGAATCATTCATGGATGTAAACATGTGACCCTGAACTTGGTGCGCTCTTAAAGTTCCACTCCATTACCTGAAGCATTAATGACTGCACATGAAAAATACATGACTGAACTGTGACCTTGAAACTATGTGTAAGTATCATCAGGGACAACTGATGATATGTTTAATCCCTTTCTCTTAAAGACATTTTCTATAGTTTCTTCTGCACAACAGATTTTCTTTAAATTTTTTGTACAGTAAGTCTGTTATATATATAGACAGAAAAGGCAAAAATAATGGGAGGTCACCATGCTTGTTAAAATTTTAAAAAATAATTTGTAATGCCACCGTCATGTCAATCTGTCCAAAAAGTTGAACAAGACCATAAAATAGCTAAATAAGATATTTTGGAAGTTTAATCATTTATTCATTGGTCACAATTCTGCTAAAATTGTATTAAAGTAAAGAACATTTAATTACAATAACATTTAAAGCTCATCTTTATGTAAAACCTATATTTTTTTTACAAAATCTGTTTAGACCATTACCACAATTTATGCACAAATTAGCCCATAATGATATAATTTCCTTTTTTTTTTTGTATGTTCCCAATAACAGAATTTTTTTTTAACTTTCTAAGCACATAATTTAACATATATAAAAACAAAATGTGCAATAAAAATAATAGGTTCCCATGTTTGTTTAGAAAAAGAATTTGAAACACTACCCCTATGCTAAAAGGCCAAGTTTTGTATGAAATTATATAGAAATGGTATATTTTCCTTTTTTGTTATGTTCCTAATAACAGAATTTGTTCAAACTTCCTAGGCACTTTTTTGAACATATATTTAGACAATATATTCAATTAAATTTATAGGTCACCTTGCATATTGAGATTTAATATTGGTTTTTGGAACAGTACCATTATGCTTAATTTTTTTAATTTTGTTGGAATTTTTACAAAATGCTATATTTTTCCTATATTATGTATCTAATATTAGGCCTTTATTTAAATAAAGACAATAGAAAAAAAATTCAAAAAAAAAAATTCAATAAAAAAAAAAGTCAAAAAGAAAATTCAAAAAAAAAAGACAAAAGTAGAACTAGACATCAAAAGCAACATTCCAGTAAATTTTATGGAAAATCCATCCAATCGTTTTAGAAGCGAAGTTGCCCAAAAAAGCTGCGCATTGAAAACTACAGCAAATGCCTTTAAGCAAGTAAACTGAGATAAATAAAATTAACATAATTAGGCCACAAAAAATTAATTACCAGGTTCTCAGGCCACTTTTTCTGAGAAGAGACGCGGGCGAGCGCATTTTCTTTTACAATTTTACAGTGGTCAACAGACATGCGGGCGTTGTTTTTTTTTATCCAAACTTTTAATTCCAATACATGTATTGATGCAAAATATCTCGAAATTCATGTGCAATAACCAATTGGATCAGCTCATCTCTATTGTCCATCATTACCTTATCATTTCTTCACGACTTATGCTTTTTTCAATCACAATAAGTCTGTATATTTGTATTTATTGCATGTTGTTGTGAGACTTTGTCGATTAGACGCTTGAATAAATCGCCTGTTCTGTAGCACCTACTAGTTCCAAGCGTCTCAAGCGTCTGACTCTCCTAGATTGGTACCCGTACGACTGCAACATTCACAAGCTAGCGAGCAGAGCGGCAGATAGTCGGCGGCGCACCAGTCTACCGACAAGGGGTTTCCCCTGAGGTGGTTGCATGTAAAAACCGGAACAAACTTTTATGCGAAACTTTTTTTTCGAAATTTCGGTAGTGCATTTCCAATTTTTATTTTATTACTTTTGAGATAAAATCGGCAATGCGGCACCAAAAAAAGACATGCAGGCGGGCCTGAGAACCAGGTAATTAATTTTTTATGGCCTTAAAGGGCCATAACTATGTAACATAAGAGTTGATTATACACACAGTCAAAATCATTCAACATATTTATGGTGCATCTCTACCAAATTTGGTGAAAGTCTGATCTGGTTTACTGAAGTTATTGCATACTTGTAACATTCGATTATTTTACCTAATCAAGGGCAAGGGCAATAACTAAGTTATTGCTTGTGTTGATTTGCTTATTATCAAATATTCCAAGATCTTATTAAAGCGTATTTTCAACATAAATTTGGTGAAAATCCAGTGAAATTTAATGAAGTATTCACCTTCACATCTCAAATTCGCTTATTTAGGGCAATAATTGGCAAGAACTCTGAAATGCATGAATGGAACAAACTACATAACAAATTTGATGAAATCCAACTGTTTACTAAATTAATTAAGGTCACAAGAATGAGCGTAGACGACAAGGTTCCATCGCATTAACTCTTCTGGCCTTTGGCCAATAGAGCCTAATAGTAAATTTAAACCAAATTATAAGTAAAGGATAATATTTAGATAATATTTAGGTGCCTACAATTTAGTGCAAACTAGAAAACAAAGTTGAATATCTAAAAAAAAAAATCACATTTCCTGACAGTCATAAATTTTTAAAACCTACTATTTTCTCTTGAATGTCGAGGCGGAAAGAAAAAATCTGAAAACAGTGGATTAATATAAACTAGTAAAGCAAATTAATGTTTAAAACAATTTTAGTTATTTGAATTCGAATTTACACATGTAAATAATTATATAGCCTTATTAATCTTTTTCTTTTTTCTTCTTTTTTTGTTTTGTTGGTACCTTATAACAAACATAACAACAACAACAAGCGTGTTTACACCAATACCATCTTTGTAAATAAAGATATGCTTTGTTTACAAACACAAAGAGCTGTGGTTATCATATAAATGTTATGTTCTCGGCTAAACAGCAATACCACTCTGGCCTACTGAATACCTCCCGACTTCTACTGCAGGGACTCTGACAGGTTCAATTCCCAGCTTTGAAATGTTCTTTCAATTTAACAGTTTAAGAACACGAAAAAAATAGACCAAAAAGTAAATTACCAGCAATAGTGTTATATCCATTTCTTTTTTTTATTTATACAACTTTTAAAGGCAGTTTTCTCAAAATTATGATAACGATAATGAACGCATTTGCTTTAATTTATTAATAAACCATTATTACTTTGTCGACATAAATAGTGCATAGGGGCCCTATCCATTAAAACATATTCAGAAACTCAGGAAGGCAATTTAATGAACATCTGTAGGTGAACCCTATTTTCCGAATTTTGATTCTTTAACATGTTTAAACTCCAATTTTGCATCAATGGGTGTGTGTTCAATTTCAAAAGCGCCTTCCTGGGGTCCCATGTATGTTTTAATGAAATAGCCCTAAAGCATTGTGCCACTAGACAGCACACTGTGTAGAGTATTGCACCGGGGCATTGTAAAGTGTTGAACACTGTGTAAAGCACATCCAGACAATATAGCAAGACAAAGCGAACTTTAGGCCTTTATACTATCTATAATATACTGACCCTTATAGACATCAAAAGCGTGTTCACTCGCACAAAAGAGGTTAAAGGCATTAAAACAATTAAAGAAGATGTGATTGCCTATACATGTGTTTTAAGATATTGTATGCATATTAATAGAACTGTACGACTCTCAGAGCTGTCGGCTGTGAGCCTTAAAACTCGTCTTTGCGCAAAAAAGAACACTACAAGATATTGGAAAAGCATTGTTTCCACACCTTCATGCACTTTCGTGGATTTGTGGATATTTGAAGATTATATACCATTAAGACGCCTCTACTCGATGCTTTAACTTAAAATAACTAGAAGGTCATGTCGAGCCCTATGCTAGAGACGAGCCCTATGCTAGAGAAGTCCAGATTAGACTATTCTGATTTGACCAACAAAGTCAAAGCAACATTCTGCATTTTTGGTGAAAATCCTGCGAGACACGAACAAGATACGCATGTGAAATCGGAGATCGGACGTGACCGATGTTTCATCCAAAGTAGGGCAAAGCGACTCGACATGCACGTGATGTTAGATGTATATAAGGAACATTCTGGTGGAGTTTGGTGAAAATCCTGCATGTAACGAAGAAGCTATAAATAAATGAAAGTCTGACACACAGATTAATGAACGGTCGAACGCACATACACCCAGATGACACTGTGATCACTAAGTCGAGATCTGTAAACGGGCTCGACAACAAATCATTGAGATATACCCACACTGAAAATAGCCATTTATATTTATCATTCATAATCATAATACAAAAACTTTTCACAATCTCAGATAACAGCTTTATAAGTTTTATACGTATACAAAGTCTTCCTACTTACCTTTTCCGACAGAATAACACCTACAAGACATAATTTATGTATAGGCATAGATAATCCAAAGGGAGGTAATCTACTGCAGGTAAACCTAGAAAGTGGCACTTACAAGCACTGGAGTTATTTGACCCTGCAGCTACAGTGAAACCCCTAGCAGACAAGTCTTCGTTGCTAGCACAACTGCCTAAATCGTCTGCCACATCAATTCCCGGTACGGCTTTAACGAACATGGACTTGGGACGTGTCTTAGCTTTAGACTTTTCTGGGCGTTTTGGTTTTTCCTCCTCCTCATCTTTCTTCTCCAGATACTGCTTGAAGATCAGCTCCCGTCTCGCTTTTTCCTCGATTTTTCGTCTCTCTGACTCCTCTTGCCTTAATCTAAAGGAAAGTACACACTTTTTAAAAGGAATTCTGTTTTTTTGTATACATGTGATCCATATGAGAAATGGAGATCTCAAGTGAATGATTTCTCAATAAAAAAGAAAAACAAACCTGTTATAAGACATTCCTTACATTTTTCAAACATTGAATAAATGTTTTACTGGTGTTTTGTTTATTTAAGGTCAAAGACAACTTATTGAAACAGATGTAATTATTTGTGAACTTAAACAAAGCAGAATTTAGTGGCCACCATTATGGGACCACCACAGGCACACACTTCCTGTACTGCAATGAGTGTGCTACACCGCTGTTCCCAGGGACAGGGAGAGCATACAGAAGAATCTGGGATCACCATACCATACTCTCAGTACTACTACCAAATAAATTCCTCTGCTTCCTTTACAAGCTTGCAGAATAGACTCCAGTACATTGGGCTACCTGTCCCCGTATTCTCGAAACCTTTGAGCCAACATCTCAGACTCAAGCTCAGCTATAATATTTTGAAAATCTTACTTAACGGTTATGGAATTACTTGTAACTTTACACAAAAAGAGAAACTGAAAAATTATAACTGTCCTGGAAACTGAAAAAAAAACATAACTAAAAGAAATATATTTAGTTCCTTGAGCATGAGGTTTTGGCTGAGCAGTTTTCGAGAATATGGGGTCTGATCAACAACACAATTACCATTCACATTCAAAGGAGTTATTGACTTATTGATGTTAAAAGCGCAATGTTTTATGGCTGCTTACTAAACTCACATACCAGCAGGGTGACGAGGCAATCACGTTTAGTTGATCACAGCGCCCACTATATCCCCCTGTATACTATAGTCTAGAGTTAACTGTATTGAAATTTTGAATTTTGCAACGGTATATCAGTCGTTTAATGGTCGCAAATTTTGTTTAACGGCGACGTGTTAGCGGAGCCGTTAAACACGATTTGCGACTGTTAAGCAACAGATATATACTATCGCAAAAATCACAACTTCAATACTGGTTAAGACGTTTCTAACACATTTTATTGTTTTCGACAGTTTTACTCACAAGCGCATTGAAATAAAAGTAACTGATGTCATGTTTTTGACGGTTAAACATCATATGACTGAATTTGCTTCGTGTTATGACTATTAAATAGTCGCACATTTCTGCATGTCAACCAATCGGATTGCAATTACTTGGAGCAGTGGGATCTCTGCTCAACACTGGAATACCACGCCGTAGACACGATAGGTACCCCACCCAGTCACATTCTACTGACACCGGGCTGATCAGTCCTAGCAGTACACTTGGTAAGCTGAACGTCAACCATTTTTATAAAGTATTTGGTATGACTGGCCAAAGATTGAACCCATGACCTCCTGTATATATCCGAGGCAGAGGCTCTACCATTACGTCACTGCAGTGGTATACAAGGAAAGCATGCTAGCATTAGATCACAAGGCCCTGTATATAATACTACATTCTACTGTACCTCTCCGTTTCTCTCTTTCTGTTCATTTCTTCTTCAAGTCTAAGTCGTTTCCTTTCTTGTTCTTCTTGTCTCTTCAGTCGCATTTTTTCTAACCTGTCCTTTTTCTTCTGCATTTCTTCTTCAACACTCTATGAAAAACAGCATACATGTTAACATGTTGATGTATTTAAGGAACTGAATTGTGGATTTATGACTCATAATACATAATTTATATTTTGAGCTACCCCAGAGAGAGGGAAATGATAAAAAGCAACAGAAATCATGCTCTACTCTCTAAATATTGAATGGATTCCTATTGTCCTTTAGCATGCTCTGAGATGCCCGAGTTTACATCCCCCTTCAATGGACTGAGGTACGTGGACTAAGCTAGGTGGACTAAGATAGGTGGACTAAGCTAGGTGGACTAAGCTAGGCCAAGTGATTGAAGATTCACCAAAGTAACACAGTGAGGCTCAATCCTATGATCATCGGATTCAGAAATAAACTGATTAACAACAGCTGTTCACTTTTCAAGTAGCGTTACTGACGGGATGAAAATTTTCTGCAAAAAGTCTAGCTAAAACACAAGATTGCCCTTGTGTCCCTTAAAGACAAGTGTAAATATTACTTTTCCTTGTTTTTTTTACCAAAACTTTTGATAAAATATGGTTTACAAATGTTCTGATAATGTTGAATACAACTATATGCTACAATTGTTTAACCCTTAATCCGCTAAGCACGACTATAATAGCCTTTACGTCCATTGTAAACCCAGATCAGGCTGCTGATCAGTCATTTCCACCAAAACACCCCTTTGTCATAAATGGAGTTAATTCAAAGAATGAACCGTCCATGTAGCGGGTTAAGGGTTAAGTATCAAGATTGTCAGGTCTCCCTTCAAAAATGTTGAAACATTAATAGTTCAAAATGATGACACTTTTATATATCTGTAGTTGTATCAGGAATAATTATGGAGTATTTCAACTCTTTGTAATCAATTTATTCCGACTTAATACGATTATTTTTGTTCTGCATTTTCTATTTAAACATATTTCTTCTACATTGATTGTGAAACAAGTTCTTGCAACTTAATATATTAATCACTCCCAGACTCCCAGTGGCTTCCTGGGTAGAACCAGTACTAAGCAATGTGGATTAATCATCTTGCTCAAGGATAAATAACGTGGCCATGGCAAGGATCGAACCCACGATCTTTGGATCTGGAGTCCAAAGCTCTACCACTGGACCACGCACTCCACTGAGTCTAACTCTTTATAATTAATAGTTTCATTTTGAATTTAATACCATTCTGTGTTTTTCTTCCTATTTTTAAACTCACTAATAAATTCAATATCTAAAACATAATTTAGACCGACAGACTTAAAGCCACCCTTTTTGTAGTATTATCAATTAACAAATTTAACTCTTAAACATCATATGAACATTTCTTGATAGTCCCGGAGAGAAATATATATTTAAAACCGCTACTAAGTTGTATGTAAAAATAAGTATTATTTGCATGACGTAGATACTACTTTTACCACTGCGTGACTGCAAGGAAAAATGAGGTAAATCTGAATTGTATAGCTGCACAACTATTGCCAGATAATTGATAAATACATTTACCTGTGGATTAATTTACCTGTTCAAAGTTTTCTACTTCATCAAATAAAATTTTATTCTTGCTTTTCACAGATATTTCAATGTGTGAATTGTAAATATCTATTGTTGTGTATGGATCTCGATTTAAATAAACATGTTCATGAAACAAAACATGGCCGGGGAACTTTAAAAAGCATTTCTTAAAGATGTTTCTTACCCTAAAGATGTTTTATTTATATTTATATACAACCGCAAATATTAAAAAGATGATTTTAACATTTTTAATGACTGCTTTTTATGTAGTCCACACTCAGTATTTCGAATTTCAAGGGACTGGAAGAAAAGTTTGAGTTATCCAAAGTTCGAATTAAACGATTTCGGCAGACTTGTCTTGTTTTTTTATTACCCCACCCACTAGTTTTACACTATACATATATATACATGTATTACCGATATTAGCCGCTTTTTAATGAAATATATGTTTATGAATATGTTTTTTTACTGTTATAATTTCATTCAAATCGAACAAGAAAATGCAATTACATTAATTACTGACTGTTATTACCACGCTCAAATTTGAGACACACTCACTTGCAGCATGCTACTTTCGTTTTGTCAGTTTGTATATTCTGGCATTTCTTGTTAAAGCAGTACAAGAAAACGTTTTGGTAATGAAATAAATCAGCAAAATATTATTATTAAACATTCAAATTTTATATCAAAAACAGAACACTGACTACTGCCACTCATTAATTAGTTAGTTATACGTTTCGTCCATATCAAATTAGTATAATTCTTATAATTGTTTTAACCCACGCAATGGCCATTGTTTTTAATTAGCGTAAACAAACTTCCTCGCTAACAAGCCTTAATATCACCATGAACCATCACAGAAAAGAAAATAAATTAACAAACATGTCACAATGATTTATTTGAGTCACAGATCAAACCAGCTCAGCAATTATCACCTTTTGTTTGCTTCACAATCAACTTCGACGGGGCTTGAGTTTGATTAAACTTGCATTCGGCACTTCAACTGAACTTCGAATTAGCGAGTGCAAATTACTGTAGATTTGTATTTGGGACCAGAAATATAGTTTGAATTAGTGAATAATTCGATTTGTCCAAATTTGACTTAAAAGAAGTCAAACTGCATGGAAATAGAAGAAATAAAATCGTCAAAAATTCAACTTAAGGGGAAATTCGAAGTCAGCAAGTTTGAATTACTGACAGTGGACTGTAGTTTGTTAAAATTGTAATATTTACCTCATCTAACGAAGTTTCATCTTGACCAATCACATACCCCACAGCAGACGTATCAGACAGGTCAGAACCGGTTTTATCCGGTGTAGCAGAACTGTCTGGCAATGATTCAGGTCGGGTTTTATCTGGCGTAGCAGAACTGGCTTGAACTGGTTCAGATTTAATTTTTGGTGATTCTTGTACCTGCTGCTCTGCAACTTTCTGTGCGAAGTCCGCTATCACAGATGAGTCATACCTACTTGTATCACTTGCTTGCGTCGAAGCAACTTCACTTTCTTCCGTTACTGACTCAGATTTCGTTTTCTTGTCCGATAAGTTTGGCTTGGCTCGTCTTGGCGAGCCATCATTCATTGAGATAAAGAATCCTCCACTATCACTATTAAACTGAGTTTCTATAACTCCTAGTTCATTGTTTGCAAGATAATCTGAATTCAATGTTCGGACTGGTTTATCACTTGTTTCGGTTTTAATTTCACTAGCAGCAGGTGCAGTCTGTTTATGTTGAATTTGACCGGTTATCATGCTTTGTGTATTTGGAATAGGTTGAGGAGGATGTTGTTGTTGTTGTTGTTGTTGATACATGTATTGGCTATTAGGATCAAATGGCAGAGGTTGAGATGTCGGTGACGAGAAAGGAAGTTGTTGTTGATGGACTGAGGTCGTGTACGTCCCCGCTAGATGAGGTAAAGGCTGGAATTGTGTCTGAGGTGGGGAGGAATAAATATTAGAGTATGGCTGCGACTGTGGCGAGACAAGTTGCTGTGCCAGATAAGGTTGCCCAGGGTACTGCATGGGAACAGTTGTTGGGTACATATGAGAGGGACTGTGCTGATACTGCGCCGCCATTTGTTGGTGCGGGAAGTGGCCCATTTGTTGAGGTGGCGAGGGGCCCATGATGTAGCTACCATACTGCTGGGCCGATGGTGGCACACCGGATTGGCCTGGTAAGGGAACATACTGATTAGGATTTGCATAAACCGGACCGGCTGGCCCCGCCACATGGCCCTGCATCATGTACGGCGGTGCCTGGTTCTGATGATACGCTGGCGGTCTGGGCAGGGTCTGTGACTGATAGTTGCCTATCTGTGAATCTGGCATCTGATCAGGCAAAATCTGTCGAGGCTCCGATGCACTGCGGCCTTGGGAATGTGTCGGTTGAGCACTTTGTGATCTTCTACTTTCCGGTATATTGTCCATTGGTTTTTCTGGCATGCTTTTCTGCCTTACCTCCAGAACATGAGGTGGTGACCTTGAACGCGACCTCGAATGTGACTCTCCATTATTCATCACATCATTCATCTCAGCTTGTTCAGCTTTCTTTTGTTTTTTCAATGACAGTTTCATTATCTCGCCTTGCAAGTCAGTTAAACTCTGATTTAATTTATCTAATGAGGAATTGTATTCCACATATTTTTCACTCTTATTCTCTTTTTTACTCGGGTCAAGCCTTCCTGGTGAGCCATTTTCAGATCTAAATGTACTTCTCTCCGCTGACGCACTTCTGTCTGTCGCACCATGGGATTGTAACTGACGTGGATCAGGCCTCTCGACAGAAACACTTCTACGATCGAATGACGTTGAGCCTTGTCTCGGACTTACTTCTCTCTTCCTTTCGATTTCCAGCTCTCTAGGCTCAACAAGGGAAGTAATTCTTTCCGTAGAAGAACTTCTTCTATCAAACACTGGTCGACTACATATCTGTCCTTCATTCATGCTATCACTGACTTCTTGAGATCGATCATCGTATGGCACATTTTTGACTCTATCATTCTGCGACCTTGACATTTCGGGAGATTCACATTCATTACGGTCTACGACCCTTGGCGCTACCAATTCATCATCAACAAACCATTTTTTACGAACATTTTCTATAGTTTGCTGTATATCGTCCCTAGAAAATGGGCGTGGAATTTTAGGCTGTGTAGAAGTTGGGGATTTCAAAGGTGGCCCAGACGACACGATCATTTTCGATTCGGGCAACTCAGATGTTGACACTACTGGCAGCTCAGGATCAGAGGTTGTCATTCTTGCGGGTAAATTAGCTTCATTTATAGTATCAGAATTACTAGGAACACAAGCGTCATCTTTCGGTTTAGCTACAACATGAAGAAATGCTGCTTTACCAAGTCTTTGTCTCATTTTTTGTTGTTGAATGTCTTGGGTATGCTTTTTTCTTTCGATGGCCTTCCGCTTTTCCTCGAGCTTCATTTTTATTTTTAACAACTCTTGACTAACATTTCCAGTTCCTTCAGAACCAGCGGCAGAGGCTTCACTCGGATTGGCCGATCCTCCAGTTGCACTCTGCTGCCAAGTTGTTCGATTTGGTAAAGGAGCAAAGGAAGTTTTCTTTTCACTTTTATTTTTCTGAAATGTATCTTTAAGACTGCTCTTGTCTTCACCATCTTGTCCATGTTGCATAAACACTAAACCGGAATTATCAACATGTCCAAACTGCTTCATTTGCCTAATCTGCGCAAAGTTTGTCGAGAAAACACCTGTCCCGCCTTTTTCATTTTCTTTAATGGGTTGTCTATTAACTAACACAGGTTTTTGCATTATAAATCTTCTTGGATCTGAAAGACCCGTCTGGTTAACATTATTTAAACTAGTTTCCGTATTTTTGTGGGTCTCGTGCATTTTATGATCGAAATGTATTTTATGAGATTCATGATCAGAAAAATCTCCTGAACTTTTACTACTGGCCACGCTTCCCTCACGGGATAATCTACGACCTGATAAAATATCAGCGCCTTCATCAATCACAGGTATCCCAGCAGCCCTTGCAGCTTCCGGAGTGCGAACCTGGTCTATAACATAACTCTCGGCAACAGTGACATCGCTACGATGTGTTAGTAATTCCTGCGAATCGCCGACACTTCCCCGTACAAAGAATGCTTCAAACTGTTTCTGAGCCAGGTCCTGTTGCTGGTTACCCACACCAAAATTTGAACCTGGTCTCGGAGTTTCTAAATCCAACATTTGCTCATCTGGTAAAGGAGTCACCATATCCTCACTAATGTCAGTTTGGTCACTCCTCCCCAAACGTGGATCAATTATCACTTTTTTCTTAAATTTAGGAGGAGACGGAGTCTTTTGTCTCGGAGTTTCATCCCTTTCCTGCTCTTTAGTGTGGTTATTTGTTTTTTCTTTTGAAGGCTTTAACCTCGCAAGTAATAAAGGCTCCAAATTACTTTCCCTTGGAGAATGTTCAAAAGACACACCAGAGTCGTCTGCTTTTGTAAAATTTTCATTCCGAGAAACACCTAAATCCATCCCAGAACTCACACTCTCTACTTCCATATGCTCTGGGTAAGGAGTTTTTTGTTTTCCAGGAAATGGTGTCTTTTGTTTATTTTGTAAACTGAACTGAATTGTATTTTCACTCTGATTTTCTGTAGTATCAAACTGGGAACGCTGAGTATCGAGTCGAAGTGTGGTGTCAAGGTCGCCAAGGTCAATACTTCCACTGGAGAAGCTTGCGTTCATCTCCGAGTCAATGCTGACGTTAGCCAGCAGGTTATTGCTCATACCACTACGATCTGTCTCGGGTAATGCACTGGGCTGGTGTACAGTAACTGGGCTGAAATATTGGATAAATTTTGAGTAATGTAGACCGGCGAAGATGAAATAATAGAAAACGCTCCTGCAATTGATACCACTAAATAACACATCAAGGCAGAGTTTATGAAACGCTTGTTCGGGGGCACTCGACAGGATGCTCTGTCGCGCATGTAAAACAGTTCATTGTCATGGAGGGCAACAGTCTAACTGTTTCACCCTTGCTTGGTGAGTGACGAAAATTGCATGAAACAGTTAAAAATGGCTAATATTAAACCATATATATATAGACAATTAGGTAATAGTTTTTAACTATTGACCAGTAAGCCATAAACTAACTATATTACAGAATGACAGTGCTGGCAGTAACCAGAATCACATTTCATTGGATCAAGTGAACATCAATTGCTGAGAAAGCAAAATATTGCCTTAATACATACATTTCCAATTACGGAATAAATTCTACTAAATTAGTGCACTGAATTGTTGGTTTTATAATTAACTGGCTATATATACTGTGTTAACTTGTGTACAGATGCACATTTATGACACAAACTCCCTGAATCTTTAAAGGTTGAAGAAAACTATTTTACACACAGTTTACCGTTAATGACCCCTTTTTGCAGTGCTTTGGATTGAAATTTGATTTTGTGATGTTATATACTTGACTATTAAAGAGGCTCTACCTATATCTTTTTGTCCACCAATTGATATAAACTTTACTTAATTATAAAGAGGACTATGAAAAAGGTAAATGGCAATAATTTCACCCAATGTAATATGCGTTTTGCTGGGGAAAAACAGGATTGAAAAGATCGGATTTTTGAAATTGTATTCGTAATTGTTTTAGACAAGCCGATTGCGGCGATTTTCCGATCTTATTCGTTTACAATCGAAACTACCTCGTCTGATTAGCGAAGAGTTCCGAATGATTCGTTTGCTATCGGAACTGCGTCGAATAGTTTGTAATCGCATTGCACATGTCCGAGAAAATCGTAAAAACTCGTAGTTCTCCGGCAGGAATAAACAGCTGGGCAGCATTTTATTCAAGATATTGTTTTGATCATAATTAATAATTTAAAGAACTGGAATACGAACCATGTTTTTTCTTAGAATACTCATAAAATAGCTTTGTATACATATAAATGCAGTAATATTGAGTATTTAATATTTTACATTAAAAATCGCGTAGATATAGGTAGTGCCTCTTAAAGCATGTATGTATATTAAAACCTCTTTGTAACAAATATGATTTTGAAAATGGGAACAACTGCTCACCTTTTCTCTTGCCAAGCAAGTGTCGACTGTCTGGGGGCACCACTTGTACGCAGGTCATGGGCAGTGAGGGAGTTGGTACGGTGAACCCCGGGCCGCGAATCTGAAGAAGTCATTATAATGTGTTCAAGTTTGGAAAGGCAGAATATGGCCAGGGCTTTTTTTTCCTTCATAAACAGGGGCCGATATTCGGCCCCTTCCACTAGCAAAACAGACTACCATTTTCCCCTCTTTTGCTGAGAAAATTCCCCTAAAAATAAATATCCCCTTCCAACTTTCTCAACATTGTTATGTTTGGGATACATTTCTAGATGACAATTTATCTAAAATGTACCTCTTTTGCTTATTTGCACACCCAAATCTTCGATTTTTGCCTAATACACTGTTCCCCCTATATCTCGAAATCACATTATTTTTTCCCCTTTAACTCGAAAAACATGTCTTTTCTCCTTATTGAAGGCCTGGGCCTCTTCCTCTTTTTCCGAAAAAAAATCCCAGAATTGGTGTTAGCACCGTGTTGATCAATTTTAAAATTTGAATTCACCATATATTGTACGGAATTAGCCGCAAATTGCTTAAATTGACCCTGGCGCGTAATCAAAGGACAACATATATTACTGTGAAAAATGATTGTCCTTTAAATAAGGCATATACACTCGTTCATTATGCGTAAACTCTTTCGAAAATATCAGTATTTGTAAATTTTAAGTCGGAACCCTAGCTTCCATCACCTCCCAGCCCCCACCCATACAACACAACATAGAAATAGAAAGTTTACTAACACTGTTATATACTGAAATATAATGTTACATTTATACATCATATATACAAAGCTGGCAAGCACCTATAAGGTCAATCTATATATACACTGACAAAAGTACCACTCTCTAACCTACTCTTTATTCTGTTGTCATATATGAACACTTTTACTTTAAAAACTTTAAAAACAATACTAAATCAAGTTTTTGTGCACTTTATGAAACACAATATTTTTTCTACATTAGGCCTTAAAAAAAGGTTTGTTTCCTGTTACATGCCCAAACAAGAAGCCCAAGTGGGCCTGTAGATGCTCTACTGGTATAATGTGATTCAAAAACATAAACATGATAGAGGCCAACCCAAGAAACATGTTTCCTATATATAACTCTATATAAACTTTGGATTATCGTGGCAGCCATTTTGAATATTTGACGACACCGAAAAACGCAAACTTGACAGAGGCCAACAACAGGAACATGTATATGATATTTTACTAGAATGGAATAAGTGGTAATATGTCGTTTGATAAATGTCCTTAAATTTGACCTAAGTTTAGCCATGGTGGCCATCATGGATGACTGGAGGCCCCAAAAACACAAATCTGAGGGGGACTAACCCAAAGATCATTGTGATTAAGTTTCATCAAAATCCTTCAAGCGGTTTCAGAGGAGATGTCATTTTTAACGTTTTCCTATTTAACTCTATGTAAATTTTGGGTCGCTGTTGCGGCCAATTTGACTATTCAACAATAACGAAAAACACAAACTTGATAGAGGCTAACCCAAGGAACATGTTTATGATATTTCACAATAATGTAATAAGTGGTTTCGGAGGAGATGTTGTTCGAAATTTCCTTAAATTTGACCTTATTTTAGACATAGCGACCATCTTGGATGACTGGCTGCCATGAAAAACATAAATCTGAGAGGGACTATTCCAAATATCATGGTGATTAAGTTTCATCAAAATCCTTCAAGCGGTTTCAGAGAAAATTTCATTTTTAACCTTTTCCTATATAACTCTATGTAAACTTTGGGTCGCCGTGGTGGCCATTTTGATTATTCAACGATAACGAAAAACAAAAACCTAATAGAGGCCAACCCAAGGAACATTAATATGATATTTCACAAGAATGGAATAATTAGTTTTGAAGGAGATGTTTGAAATTTCCTTAAATTTGACCTAGTTTTAGCCATGGCAGCCATCCTGGATGACTGGCAGTCGCAAAAAAAACACAAATCTGAGAGGGACTATCCCAAAGATCATTGTGATTTAAGTTTCATCAAAATCCTTCAAGCGGTTTCAGAGAAGATGTCATTTTTAACGTTTTCCTATATAACTATGTAAACTTTGGGTCGCTGTGGCGGCCATTTTGACTATTCGACAATAACAAAAAACACAAACTTGATAGAGGCTAACCCAAGGAACATGTTTATGATATTTCACAATAATGGAATAAAGGGGGGGGGGGGGGGGGGGGGGGTGGCGGTAAAAATCACGGTCAGTCGAGTAAGAGGAAACAAACCTTTTTATTTTTTAGGCCTTCATCTGAATATGTAACCACATAACAGAAATATTCATGGTACTGTTATCACTTTACATGGGCTAATTATCAAAATACTCAGTTTATCATGTCAAAGTCAACTTCCAAATTTAGTTTGAACATATTTTATTTCAAAATGTTTATAACCTATACATTTCGATATCTCCAAATTTGAATTTTAAAACTCAACTTAACATTAATGTAGCTTTAACCCAGTTTACTGGTTTCCAACTAATGAGATTCCAACTGCACCTATCTACTATCTAGCAAAACCACAGCTAATTATAAGGGAATGGTTTTTGGCAAACACACCTCAAATCTCAAGTAAAATTAACATCCCTAATCTCAGATTTAACACAACCGTCATTTTGATTGTAGATACAGCCACAGATCTCATCTTTTATACAATGGTTTTGCAAATTAGTTTGCAAAATCGCAACCCAGATCTCACCTTTATCAAGTACTTGTACGTACGTCTGAGTTTCGATACATAGCGTCTCCGCGGCCGAATGGTTAACAACATTGCGTTGTAAACCTTCGCCTCTCACCGCTGTGGGTTTGAATCCCACTGGGAGCTCGACTTATAAATGAGGAAGTGTCGATTCTTACAGATTGGAAAAGTGGGTGGTCTGTCTCCACAACAAAAAATCAACCGTCATATATAACCTTACATGTGTTGAAAATGACGTAAAACACCATACAAATCAGTTTTGATACAACGGTCAAGTAATAACTAGCGATGGGCAATCAGTTCATAATCAGAACCAATCATTTGTTGAAATCCACTGACTCCAATCGATTGATTAATCGACTATCATCGACTGAGTTTGTCACAAGCAAGTCACAAGTTGAATCAGTTTCAGCCCAAGTGCTTCTATCTGTTTTACATAACTGTACTGTCATGCATGCTGGTTCACTTGAAACTTGCTGGGTTTGAATTGAATTGAACTGAATATTAACGGCTCATCAACACAGTATAGGTTATTTAGAGCCGCCCCAGAGAGAGGGGAAGGATACATAGGAATCCGGGAACCGTGCCCTACTCTTATTATCAAATAGATTCCTATGGCTCTTTAACGTGTTCGGAGGATAGACCAATACACGGGTGCTTGGTTTTAGGTTATTACTATTAGATAAAATAAATTTAGCTTATTATTTTGTTTTGTTGCATGTTGTTTAAATTTTTTCTTATTTTTGTTTACTTATACATATTAAAATATCACCGTTTGGCTCAATTTAAATATGTTTCAATGTTTGGTTAATCGGTTCCAAATGTTCATAGTCTACGTTCGTAAATGGCGGCCATCATCAAATGACAATCTATTAATTTCGCTCACAGGCCAAGCACTAGTAATAAACTAGAGCTTCCATTTTTTAGGGGCGACTAATATACCCCCGCTACCTACTGCTTAGGTAAAGATAAAGCATCAACGACCCAATTATTTATGACGAACAGATTTTATCCTAGGGACCCAAACATTTAAATAGGGCCATCCTCTCACCACAGGCAGTCCACCCATGAAGTTTCCTGAGATTAGCTTGAGGGGGAGAGCAGTTACAGAGCAGAAAAGGATTTTCATGATCGAGCCACGGTGACCTTGACCTTTGACCTATCGACCTTAAAATCAATAGCAGTCATCTTCTCATCACAGGTAGTCCACGTATCAAGTTTCAGGAGATTGGCTAGAGGGGGAGGGGAGTTACAGAGTGGACAAAAAATTTAATGACCAGGTCACAGTGACCTTGATCAACTAACCGCAAATGCTTTAGGGGTCACCTCTCAACACAGGCAGTCCACCCATGAAGTTTCATGAGATTTGCTAGACGGGAAGAGGAGTTGCAGAGCGGACAAGACTTTTAATGATCATGTCATTGACCTTGACCTTTGACCTAACCTCAAATTCTATAGGGGTCATCCTCTCATCACAGGCAGTTCACCCATGAGATTTCATGAGATTTGCTTCAGGGGGAGAGGAGTTACAGAGCGAACAAGGTTTTGTGTCTACAGAAAGAGACAGATGGACAAGGTGAAACCATTATACCCTCCCAATATCTTCATTTGAGAGGGTATAATAACACACCCTAGTTCTCACCTTTGATACAATGGTCGTCCTGGAACTGCACTAGCCCCTGCTGCTGTCGACGGTGCAGCAGGGGCATCCTAGGCGGTACAGGCGCCGAGGGGTTCATCTTGTGTACGTCTGGGCTGTTGCTACTTCGCAGCGCTGAGTCGCCCTTCATACGCTGGAAGCTCTGCTTAGTGATGTTGCTGATTGGAATGTTGGGTACTTTGGAGGAAGATGGAGACTGGAGTTTGACCGCAGTGTCTGTATGCACAACTAGTGGTATAAGTATACAGGTAAAATTATACCGATCTGGTGGTTTTATGTTTTAACTTTTTTTTTATTAGAATTTTAAACTCCAATACAGGAAAACAGCGTATGGTACATTCTTGGTGCCACTTAAATAACAAGAGGTAAATGACCTTGAAGCTCTACTGATAGGTTTTGATAGCTAGATCAGCATTCCTGTGAAGTTTCATGAAAATCTGTCAAGTAGTTTCAGAGGAGTAGTCGCTACAAGTTTTTACTATATAACTATATGTAAACAAAGATGGCCGTGGCAGCCATGCTTAATGTCGAATCAAAATAATTTTCAACAGGAACCTACACCATGTCAAGCTGATCACTAATATCACTTACAGTTTTCAAGTAGTAGTCGCTACACGTTTTTTAAAAATCTATTCTTAGCCGTGGTGGCCATATTGAATTTCCAGCCGACCTGAAATTTTACTAGGATCAACTAGATATTAAGAGCAACATTCCCGTGAAGTTTCATGAAAATCCGTAAAGTAGTTTAATAGGAGTAGTCGCTACAAGCTTTTACTATGTAACTCTATGTAAACAAAGATGGCCGCTGCAGCCATGTTTAACGTGGAATCAAAATAATTTTCGAAACTGACCAACCTCATGTCATGCTGATCATTTTAGAAAAAGTCCCATATCAATATTACTTACAGTTTTCAGGAAGTAGTCACTACAAATTTGTTTTTTTAATCTATTTTTAGCCGTGATGTCCATCTTGAATTTCCGGCCCGACTGAAATTTTGCTAGGATCAATCAGACATCAGGAGCAACATTCCTGCGAAGTTTCATGAAAATCCTTCAAGTAGTTTCAGAGGAGTAGTCGCTACAAATTTTTATTATATAACTCTATGTAAACAAAATGGCAACTGCCAGCCATGTTTAATGTTGAATCAAAATAACTTTTGACAAGGATCAACATCATGTCATGCTGATAATTTTAGAAAAAATCCCATATTAATATCACTTATAGTTTTCAAGAAGTAGTCGCTACAAACTAGTTTTTTAAAAATCTATTTTTAGCTGTGGTGGCCATCTTGAATTTCCAGCTGACCTGAATTTTGGCTAGGATCAACTAGACATCAAGAGCAACATTCCTGTCATGTTTCATGAAAATCCGTCCAGTAGTTTCAGAGAAGTAGTCGCCACAAGTTTTTCCTATATAACTCTATGTAAACAAAGATGGCGGCTGGCGGCCATGTTTGACATCCAATCAAATTGAACTTTGGTTAGGACCAACAACTTGTCGTGCCAGTCATTTTGGTGAAAGTTCCAGATCAATATCACTTATGGGTTTTGAGAAATTGCATTTTGAAAAGCTATTTTGAGTCATGGCGGCCATCTTGAATTTCCGGTCGACCTGAATTTTTTCTAGGATCAACTAGACATCAAGACCAACATTCCTGTGAAGTTTCATGAAAATCTGTGAAGTAGTTTCAGAGGAGAAGTCGCCACAAGTTTTTCCTATGTAACTCTATGAAAACAAAGATGGCGGCTGGCGACCATGTCTGACATGCAATCAAAATGAACTTTGGTTCGGATCAACTGCATGTTGTGCCAGTCATTTTGGTAAAGGTTTCAAATCTATATCTCTTATGGTTTTTCAGAAGTAGTCGCCACAAAATCACATTTTTAAAATCTATTTTTAGCTGTGGCGGCCATCTTAAATTTCCGGCCGACCTGAATTATTGCTAGGATCAACTAGACATCAAGAGCAACATTCCTAAGAAGTTTCATGAAAATCCGTCGAGTAGTTTCAGAGGAGTAGTCGCCACAAGTTTTTCCTATATAACTCTATGTAAACACGATGCATGTTTGACATCCAATCAAAATGAACTTTGGTTAGGACCAACAACATGTTGTGCCAGTCATTTTGGTAAAGGTTTGAAATCAATATCACTTATGGTTTTTGAGAAGTAGTCGCCACAAAATCGCATTTTTAAAATCTATTTTTAGCAGTGGCGGCCATCTTGAATTTCCGGCCGACCTTAATTTTTGCTAGGATCAACAAGACATCAAGAGCAACATTCCTGTGAAGTTTCATGAAAATCCGTCAAGTAGTTGCCACAAAAAAGGTAACGGACAGACGCCGCACCACGGCATATAAGCTCTGCTGATCTTTGATCAGTAGAGCTAAAAACACAAACTTGTGTTTCATAGAAATTCAGTCCTTTGATATGAAAGTAACGCAAAATTCCCCTTCCTGAGGGCCCTGGCCCCAGTTTCTAAAAGCTGACTAGTGCCATTTTCTTGCTATTGAATTGCGATTCTTCCGCTTTTTAAAACATTCAGACTGATGGCATTATGTATGGGAAGGCTGCTTCTCCAGGTCATGCAACTATTAAAGTCGTGCAAATAACTATTAAACACACACTCTCTTTTGCAAAAATTCTTCATCTTTGTATACAGTATGTATGTAATGTATGAGTCTCAACTTTGCTTTCAGCCATATCACAATTGTGTCTACTTGTAACAGTGAGCCCTACTTCAACATTATAGGCTGCCACACAGGAATACACTGGAACTGGAATACCACGCTGTAGACACGACATGATACCCCAGCCAGTCACATCATATGGACACCGAGCTGACCAGTCCTAGCACTACCATTTATATCAGAGTCTGCCCTGGGCATCGCCAATGGAGCCAAATGAGAATAAATTATCAAAATGGCTCTAACTTTTAGCATTTGGCAAAAATAACTTAGATAGATTTATATGTATTTTTTTTATTTAAGTCACCAAAAATTAAACAAGGACATAAACCTCATACAATGCCTACCCGGAATGAACAATGAAAAATAAACCAATTAACACTTGTCTATGCCCACCATTGAGATTAGTGTGACATGTGTTTGGCTTTAGTCATTAATATACATTACTGGTAATCTAATCTTTGATTGGATGAAATCTGACCTGTGCTTGTTTACATTCACTGATCTATGATATGCTTCTAAATTGAGTTCAAATCATTAAGAAAGCATACGTTCACTACCCCTCTGAACAATGAGGTCATATCACATAGACAGGAATTTTAAAAGTGGCACATGTCCAACTGCATTACTTTCAGGAATTATTTCACATAATTATTATTAATATCCAATTGATTTGTATTATACATGTATATTCTCTATTAAGTATATGAATGCATATATAGTTTATAAATGTGTATTGCCACTGTGACTATTTGGCTCCAATTTTTCTAATTTGGCTCCAACTTCTCATTTGGCGCAATTGAGTGGCGCAAAGAAAAAATATGCATGACCTTGCCAAAGATTGAACCCACTACCTCCCACATGTGAGGCGGATACTTAAGGCCCAAAAAAAAAAAAACTGTGTTTCCGGTGGCCCGACCGACACTTTTTTTAAGGGGCCAACCCTTAAACTTTTATGAAATTGTTTTAAAAAAAATAAATAATATAAATAAAAATAAAAATTTGTTCTGAACAATGATTTATCACATTATATCGAGGTAAACTGACATCACAGAGAAACTTTCAGTTGTATCATCAACTTGTATAGGGTTTATGATAAATACATTTAGAATCTCACACTATCTTGCTCCAAAAAAAAAAAAAAAAAATGCCTACCGACCTACCCTATTTTTTTAGAGCATGCGATAGGAAACACATTTTTTTTTTTTTTGCCTTACCATTACACCATAACCTCAGATCATTTTCACATACACTCTTACCTTCAGCGTGTTCGGACATTTGAGAAAGCCCTCCTCCAGTCACGATGGGCATCCGCTTCATCTCGAACCAATAGAACATTTCAGCCATCATGATGATAATGTTTTCACGGATAGACTGGTTGGTGTACAGCAGGTCCTCGAAGGTCAGGTGACACGTCTTGCACGGTAGGTGGCGCTCGCAGAACGAACGAATCAGTCGCAGGTTGTACAGCGAGTCGGCTATGCCCACGTTTGATTTTAGGCACACATCTGAAAGAGAGGTTTCATTTGTTTTTGTGCATTTTAAATTTGTGAGTAAAAGCATTTATTTTTACCAATATCCACACAGAGTTATCGTTCCTTGCACTCACATATATCTATGCTAACTATTAAATTACAAGATTTTGTTAAATTGGAATATGTTTGCCTGAAACTTATTTATTTCTTGTGTAAATATAATTTTCAGAATATCTGCAAATTAGATGTTGCAATATAGAAACAAGAGGCCCAAGAGGGCCTGTGAACGCTCTACTGGCTGTTATACCATTGATGAATCGAGTCGTACTACATGGTGTCTAGAGTGTACACAAGGTTTTTCAAGTATTTGACCTAGTGACCTAGTTTTTGACCCCATGGGACCCATTTTCGAACTTGACCAAAATATAATTAAGACAACATTTCGACAAAGTTTCATCAAGATCGGGTCAGAAATATGGCCTCTAGAGTGTACACAAGGTTTTTCAAGTATTTGACCTAGTGACCTAGTTTTTGACCCTGTGTGACCCATTTTCGAACTTTAGCAAGCTATAATTGAGACAAATATTCTGACAAAATTGCATCAAGATTGGGTCAAAAATATGGCCTCTAGAGTGTACACACGGTTTTTCCAAAGTTTGACCTAGTGACCTAGTTTTTAACACCATGTGACCCATTTTTGAACTTGACCAAGATATAATTAAGACAAACATTTTGACAAAGTTTCATCAAGATTGGGTCAGAAATACGGCTTCTAGAGTGTACACAAGGTTATCAAAGTATTTGACCTAGTGACCTAGTTTTTAACCCCATGTGACCCATTTTCAAACTTGACCAAGATATAATTAAGACAAACATTCTGACAAAGTTGCATCAAGCTCGGGTCAAAAATATGGCCTTTAGAGTGTTCACAAGGTTTTTCGAATATTTGACCTAGTGACCTAGTTTTTAACTTCATGTGACCCATTTCCGAACTTGATCAAGATATAATTAAGATAAACAATTTGACAAAGTTTCATCAAGATTGGGTAACAAATATGACCTCTAGAGTGTACACAATTTTTTTTCAAGTATTTGACCTAGTGACCTAGTTTTTGACCTCACATGACCCATTTTTGAACTTGACCAAGATTTCATTGAGACAAACATTCTGACAAAGTTTCATGATGATTGCATCAGAAATGTGGCCTCTAGAGTGTACACAAGAAAAGTTAACGGACGACAGAAAACGGACAACACACCATCCCATAAGCTCTACTGGCCAAGCCCCAAGCCCTTGGCCAGTAGAGCTAATAATGCATGAATTTTTTTTAGTTTTAATCGGGACTTGGGTTTCCTCAATCGAAACGCATACGTAAACATTTCAAACCGAAGCTCGATAGAAGAAAATTACTAAAACAAATTAACTCAATGAAATAAAAATTGAAATTATTTAATATAGGTCTATATTTTATCTATGCAGATCACGCATATAAACATCGTCATAACTTTTGAATAATCACGTGACCTAACCGTTCGCCCTACTTCCTTTGACGTTGACAGAGTCATTTGAGGAACGAGTGTTCTCTGGGCAGAGATTGTTTTTTTCCCTCACTGTATTGCGAACTTAACCTCAGTAAAAAGTCTCATCTGAAGGATTGTTCAGGTGGGATATACTTCTTCAAGTATTTCTTTGATTAATCCAAATTTGTCATGGTCCAGGGCTTTCCTTAATAGTTTGTAGGCGGAAAATGTATGCTTCTACATTGGTTAGATGACCGGCTAATTTTAGAAGTCCCCAATATAACAACAAAATCACGCATCTACTATTCAAACTTTCCCCGTTACTCAAAAACAAAGGGAAAGCCCTTATGGTAGGGATAGATTTCATGATCTTTGGATTACTTACCCAAAGTGCTAACCATTATGCCAAGGCGCCACCTATTAAACTTCATTGTGTTTCCAGTTTTTATATCAAGCCGGACGCGACAATTATTTTTGAGGGAAAGATCAGTGGTTGAAGCCCTTGTCTGTTATGCAAAGGGTCTGCATGTGATGTGAAATATTCACCCCATAGTCACAATGATTTTCAGCACCCATTTATTTGATTGGCATGTTAACCCTTAACCCGCTAAGCATGACTATAATAGCCTTTGCGTCCATTGTAATCCCAGATCAGCCTGCGAGTAACTTGTAGGCTGATCAGGGTTTACAATGTACGGCTGATGATCGGTCATTTTCCCCAAAACACCCATTTGTCACATAATGGTCTTAATTCAAAGAAAGAACAGTCCGTTATATATATGTGGCAGGTTAAGGGTTAACAAATGAACCAGCACACTCCAATAGTCAACTCTCAATCACGCCCGAACTGGCAGTCAATGGACTTTAATCCTAACACAGATTATAAAAATCTTTCATGGGTATCCGATGAAGACCAGGAATTCCAACCCTCGGTATAGGTGTTTTTATCAGAACGGGGGCTCTGCCGAGGTTCCGATTAAAATACTTATACCGAGGGTTGGAATTCCCTATCTGAACTAAATACCCATGATAGATTATTTTTCTAGCATATCAGAGACATGTTGTGCGTTGACGCCGCCATCTACTAACGTTTTGCATGTTTTCCTGCATACCTGATGCTAGTGCGCGCGTGACTTTTATATTTACCCATAAATATAGGACTTCTATCCCACATGTAAAACGTGGATAGCCTTATCTGGTATGCAAGAAAATTCCTGACTTCTTTTATGGAGTGTCTTGCGGACAGTAGAGATTGATGACGGTTTCTTTTGAATGGCGTTTTACATCATTTTTAGCAGGTTAGGCCATTTTAAGCCATATATGATGGTCAATTTTTTTGTGGTAGAGACAGACCACCCCATTTGTTCTCGGTAGAACCAGTACTTTATAACTCCCGCAATCCGTAAGAATCGACACTTTCTCACTTGAACGAGTCCAGCTCCAAGTAGGATTCAAGCCCGCAGTGCAGCATATTTCCTATCCCGGCCATGGAGGTGATAGAAGCTGACCACAGCGACTATAGAACACATACATAATTTTCATCTCTCATCATTTAAATGTAGTACCTTGCAATTTAAATGTAGTACCGTGCAGACGGCAGAAGATATAAAACATTTGCACACAAATACCACTTCTTACCTTCTATTTGCAGTATCTGCGGACAGTAGAAGCTGATCAGAGTGGCTATAGAACATCCGTCGCCCATGTCGCCTACCAGGTTCTCCATCATAGGTACTGATATAGAATCTCGTGGCGTCTTGTTGCTTACTATGCGAACCTGTCACAAAATGATTTTAAATGTAAAAGACCATTACAATATAATGAACATATTAAAATCAATCAAATTTTATTAAAATCAAGATAATATTATATAAAACCAGTTGGTGTTTGCCCTACCTTTTCCTCCAATCAGACGGTGAGGAATTTAAAAACAAGAGGCCGTAGAGGGCCTGTGGACGCTCTACTGGCTAACATGGCTCTTATAACATCAATGAAGCAAGTGACTGCCATTTACGTTTTTTTGATAGTTTCGGGCAAAAAACACCTTTTTACTAAATCAAGGGTCATAACTAAGAATCTGGTAAAGTTTGGTAAAGATCAGATGAAAAATGAAGGCCCTACCGTATTAACGAGGCAAAATATAGCATTTTTAACTAATTCAAGAGCCATAACTCTTCTGTTACTGGTCCGACTGGTCCAACATAGAGATAAAAAAAAAAAATCAAAAAAATATATATATCAAGGGCCATAACTCCGCTGTTACTGGTCCGATCTGTCTGGTTTTCGAATTTGACTGCGCTTTTATTGACATTAACAATCTGATAAAGTTTGGTAACGATCGGATAAACAATGAAGCTCCTATCGTCTTAACAAGGCAAAATATAGCATTTTTAACTAATTCAAGGGCAATAACTCTGCTGTTAATGGTCCGATCTAGCTGGTTTTCGAACTTGTCCGAGCTTTCATTGATATTAACAATGTGCAAGTTTGGTTAAGATCAAATAATAAATGAAGGTGCTAGAGTTCACAAGGCTTAATTAGGCATTTTTCAGCAAAACAAGGGCCATAACTCCATTGAAATTATTTCGATCTTGCCGGTTTTCGAACTTGTTCGAGCTTTCATTGATATAAAGACACTGGCAAAGTTAAGTAAAGATCCGATAAATATTGAAGGCCCTAGAGTGTTCACAAGGCAGAAAATAGCATTTTTCAGAAAAAACAAGGGCCATAACTCCGGTGTTACTGATCCGATTTAGCTGGTTTTCGGACTTGTTCGAGCTTTTATTGATATTAACAATCTGTGCAAGTTTGGTAAAGATCAAATAATAAATGAAGGTGCTAGAGTGTTTACAAGGCAGAAAATGGCATTTTTCAGAAAAAAACAAGGGCCACAACTCTGGTGTTACTGATCCTATTCAGCTGATTTTCCAACTTGTCCAAGCTATAATTAGTATTAACAATCTGTGCAAGTTTGGTAACGATCAAATAATAAATGAAGGTGCTAGAGTGTTCACAAGGTTTAATATGGCATTTTTCAGCAAAACAAGGGCCACAACTCCGGTGAAATTATTCCGATCTGGCTGGTTTTCGAACTTGTCCGAGCTTTCGTTGATATTAACAACCTGTTAAAGTTTGGTAAAGATCGGATGAAAAAAGAAGGTCCTAGAGTGGTAACAAGACAATAGTTAACGACGGACGGACGACCGACAACTCGCCATCCCATAAGCTCTGCTGGCCCTTGGCCAGTAGAGCTAAAAATGGCGAGCTTATTCATGTAAATTTTTAACGATCACCAATTTTAACCATTTAATCAATAAGTAATCGCTCACTAAATGTCACGCACTTGTTTGGACACAATGAGGAGGATTTAGTCGAAGCGCGAACGTGATAAGAGGCATGGTTTGGTAGAAGCGTGAGGAAAAAGGTCAATGCACATACGAAATTTAATCAGGGGGGTGTTATGGTTTTGATGTTAGCGCGCTGAATGCATATTACCACGTAAAGTCATAGCAACCTTGACAATTGACCTGCTAACCCCAATGAAATACAATGTTTTCTCTTGCCAAGGGCAATGTTCCTATGAAGTTTCATGAGGGTAGGTGTTATGGTTTTGAAGTTATCCCACAAAATGCCTATTTCCATACAATGTCACGGTGACCTTGACCTTTGACCAAATGAGCCATAATCAATAGGGTTCCTCCTCTCACCAGTCAATATACCTATGAAATTCTTGAGTGTGGGTGTAATAGTTTCGAAGTCATCACGAGGAATGCCTATTTGCATATAAGGTCATGGCCACCTTGACCTTTGTTCCACTGAACCATAATCAATAGGTTTCCTCCTTTCACCAAAGGCAATGTACCTATGAAGTTTCATAAGTGCGGGTATTATGGTTTCGAAGTTATCAGATGGAATGTCTATTTCCATATAAGGTCATGGTGACCTTGACCTTTGACCTACTGGCCCCAAAAACAATAACTTTCCTCCTTTAAGCTAGGGCACTGTACGGACAAACAGACAACCTCATACCATAATATGTCCCATTTTTCAAACGGGCATATAAAACCATGTTCCAGCGAGAATGTGCAGCAATTTTTTTCACCTTTTGGGAATGGTACCGGTACCCATTCAACTGGGAAAATTCACTGAGTTTTGCCTTAATTTGGTAATTTTTCACATAAAACAAAAGCAATACTGTATGCTTAAATACAATGCAAACAAATTACCATGTATACATTCTCTTCTAGTATTTCATTACTCTCACCTAAAAGAACATAGTTCTCCACTTCATCTCTTTAAATAAAAGTTTCACTCGAAATATTAAAACAAAAAAAAAGATTGGAACTGATTCGGTATTTTTTCACTCCAATTGGAAAAAAAATATGCTTTTTGCAATTAGGAATTGTACCGTTTTTCATACCGAAAAACGGTACAATTCCTAATGGCAAAAAGCATATTTTTAAAAATACCGAATCAGTTCCAATCTTTTTCACTTATATAAAGGAAAAAAAACACTGCTGTGATATATAACAAATAGTTAAACGCTACATTGTAATACCTTCTAAGACTGATTTCCCCGCCCTCTATCTACTACTCATTTCCCTCGTCCAGGTGGCAAAAAAACATAACATGACATGACATAAATGTTACATCTGCCATTTTAATACATTTAATATGTTCGACCATTATACCTTCTGACTGGTTCCAAGCTACACTGTGAAGTAATATAGTTATATACTACACATTAGGCCACACTTAAAAAATATTAGGTTTGCCCTTTCCCGACTGATCCCCAAAAAAAGGGCCCTACCAAATATTTGTTTCCTATTTTTTTTGTGGGTGTGGGGAGGGTAATATAGCCAAATATCAATGCTTTTTCTTTTATTTTGTTAATTTTTGCTTTTTTAAAATAAAATAAAAAATATTTGCCTACCGACCTACCAACAATTTGAAATCTGGGTCGGGAAAGGGCAAACATAAATGTTTTTACGGGTGGCCTTATGTGTAACTGTAATACTTTCTGACTGGTTTCCCCGTCTATACTATACATTATGAGTAACTGTAATACCTTCTGACTGGTTTCCCCGCCCTCTATCAACGTCTCTTTTGCCTTGTCCAGATGGAGCTGTACCGTCACACACACTTTGTTCACCCAGAACAAGATGGCTTCCTCTGTGTCAGCTGGAAGCTCGCTGGACGCACTGAAGCTCGCAAATTTCCTTACAGACTGGGTCACCCGCTCTATGGTCACTATCTCGCGAGAGAATGCCATCATTAATGCATCTATCAGAGCAATATGGGCTTTCTGGAAGGAAGAAAATATAATCATGCACTTGAACAGAATGCTTCGAGTAAGAATGAAACTAGAAATTGTTATTGTCCATGGGACAAAAACGTATGGCTCCCCCACTCGCCCGAACAGGCATAATTGACAACTCTAGGTCCAACCGTTCTCTATTGATCTGAGATCGTATCCCTGTGACTGTATCTACTACCTGTATCAGTAAGGCCACATAAAAAATCTGTGTGGTTCAGGTAACCCGACCGACTCTATTTTTTTAAGGGGCCGACCCTAAAACTTTTAATGCAAAAATTAAAATAAATTAAAAATTAAAAAAATTAAAAAAAATTAAACAAAAAAAAATCAATAGGGGTCATCTACTGGGTCATGACCAACCATCCTTCCAAGTTTGAGGACCTAGGTCCAACCATTCTCTAGTTATTGATCGGACATCGTTCTGATAGTCAATGTCACCGCGACCTTGACTGTTGTGTGTGTGTGTAATTCTAAGGTTTATAGTCCGTCCGCCAACGATGGGCACAATAGAGTCTGGACTTTGACCTTGACTGTTGACCTAGTGACCCCAAAATCAATAGGGGTCATCTACTGGTCATGACCAACCATCCTTCCAAGATTGAGGACCCTAGGTTCAACCATTCTCTAGTTATTGATCAGAATCATTTTGATAGTCAATGTCACCGCAACCTTGACCTTTGACCTAGTGACCCCAAAATCAATAGGGGTCATCTACTGGTCATGACCAACCATCCTTCCAAGTTTGAGGACCCTAGGTCCAACCATTCTCTAGTTATTGATCGGACATCGTTTTGATAGTCAATGTCACCGCAACCTTGACCTTTGACCTAGTGACCCCAAAATCAATAGGGGGTCATCTACTTGTCATGACCAACCATCCTTTCAAGTTTGAGGACCCTAGGTCCAACCATTCTTTAGTTATTGATCGGACATCGTTTTGGTAGTCAATGTCACCACAACCTTGACCTTTGACCTAGTGACCCCAAAATCAATAGGGGTCATCTTCTGGTCATGACCAACCATCCTTCCAAGTTTGAGGACCCCAGGTCCAACCATTCTCTAGTTATTGATCGGACATCGTTTTGATAGTCAATGTCACTGCAACCTTGACCTTTGACCTAGTGACCCCAAAATCAATAGGGGTCATCTACTTGTCATGACCAACCATCCTTCCAAGTTTGAGGACCCTAGGTTCAACCATTCTCTAGTTATTGATCGGACATCGTTTTGATAGTCAATGTCACCGCAACCTTGACCTTTGATCTAGTGACCCCAAAATCAATAGAGGTCATCTACTTGTCATGACCAACCATCCTTCCAAGTTTGAGGACCCTAGGTCCAACCATTCTCTAGTTATTGATCGGACATCGTTTTGATAGTCAATGTCACCGCAACCTTGACCTTTGACCTAGTGACCCCAAAATCAATAGGGGTCATCTACTTGTCATGACCAACCATCCTTCCAAGTTTGAGGACCCTAGGTCCAACCATTCTCTAGTTATTGATCGGACATCGTTTTGATAGTCAATCTCACCGCAACCTTGACCTTTGACCTAGTGACCCCAAAATCAATAGGGGTCATCTATTTGTCATGAACAACCATCCTTCCAAGTTTGAGGACCCTAGGTCCAACCATTCTCTAGTTATTGATCGGACATCGTTTTGATAGTCAATGTCACCGCAACCTTGACCTTTGACCTAGTGACCCCAAAATCAATAGGGGTCATCTACTTGTCATGACCAACCATCCTTCCAAGTTTGAGGACCCTAGGTCCAACCATTCTCTAGTTATTGATCGGACATCGTTTGTGACACAGACCTACAGACAGAGAAACAGACAGAAAGCACAAAATCAATATGGCTCCCCTACCACACTTTGTGTGGGGGAGCCATAATTAAATGGTGCAGACGTGTCATTAAAAAACACACTTAAAAGCTTGCTTGGAATATATTTCTGAAAGTAGATCAGAAGACATGCAAACTATGTATTATTTAATATATGAATGTCAAAGAACTCACAATTTTAAATGGTGCCGACTGCATGAGTATGGTTTCCGTGACATCTACGGAGTCAGAGCCTACGGCGTAGATACCCTTCCTGGACAGAACCTGTATGATGCTCCAGTGGCCTGTAGTGATTTCAAGAATGCTTCAGTAACACTTTATACACAGAACTGTTCAAAGTCTGTTTCAACAAGTTAATAATTATCTAATTTCCATTAAAACTACAGGGCTCAACAAATTTAAGCTGTTTTTCTGGCATTTTGTAAGTCAATTTCCCAAAATGCCAGTAAACATTTGAAGCACTGGCAATATTTTGCAAGTGCTTAACGTCTTCCAGTTTAGAAGACTTATTATTGACTGTTTGCAAGAGTAAGTTACATAATTTGTCAGTTCAGTTTTTATCAACTTGCAAAAAGAAAATTCCAGTTAATCTGTGCTAAATTAAGCCCTGACATACATATACAGGGTTGTCATTAGTAGCCGATTGCCATCATCGGTTAAAAATGTGTTTTCATCTGTTAGTTTTGTCTTAACTATGTGACAGTGACCCCTCGTCAAATCGCTTGGAATTCAAAATGAATCCCTCGTCTATGAACTTAATGACAACCCTGCATGTAATTATGTCTGGTTCCCTGTAATTCAGTGTTACATACATGCATGTATGATTAACACATACCAGTCCACTGTGAAGCATTCTCTCCAAACATGTAGCGACAAGCAAGACAGTACACCTCACTGCTGGCAAGAGCATTAGCCAGTCTGGGCTTGATCTGCCATGAGCCCTGAAATACAAATAAATATCATAATCATTTATAGCAACAGTCAGGGATGTAATTTGTTGAAGTAACACATTTGCCATTACTTTTTCTACACAATGTTTAGAAATATTTTACATACTGGTAAGCTTTTGAAGATGGTATATGCTGCATAACAAAATTGGTAATAAATTGATTCTAAGGCAATCGTACCTAAGGCCAAATAAAATTATACCTGTGTTTACTGTAACATTGCTGAAAAAAATAGGGTAGGTAGGTAGGCATTTTATTTTATTTTATTTTTTTATTTTAGGTATAATTTTATTTAGCCTAATGGTACCATCATTATTCAATTAGATGGTCATGTTTTCTCTTGAAAGGATTTATTGCTTGGACTTTCTTACTGCTGCAACTAGCCTTATTAAGGGAAAATCATTTTTCATGGAAGTATCCTAAATAAGTTATTTTACCAAAAGTAAGAGGAATGAAACATTAAACGTGTCAAAAGGGAAATAATCCTGTTCTTGAAAATAACTTGTTACAGTTATTTCAAAAATAACTTCAAGAAGTTACACTCCTGACTGTTGTATTTCCCATTCAACTCAAAGTTAAGCAATGGGCAATCTTTGGAATATAATTATCAGTGATCTCAAACTACAGTATTTTAGTATATTATATATCATTTTATATATACATAGTTTTTATTGGCTGAAAAGCAGTCACGTGAAAGTCATTAGTATGAACTACTGACTTGAAAATGTGTTCAGACGTGTCCAATCCGGTTTAAACCAGACTTGCAAGTCAATAGTTCTCTTTCGGGTGAATAGTTCTCTTGCCGAGTCAATAGTATCTTCCAGATAATTCATGCGCTTTATTACCAATGTCAATTATTTACAATAACATAGAATACAAATTAACAACAAACTTTTTTTCTATGATTAAATATTATAAAACAACTAACTACTTCTGTTAAACAGTTAAAACTCCTCGGGAATGACTACTGACCCTCAGCAGTGAACTATTCCCTTGGATGAATAGTTTTAACCATTAACCTCAACAGAAGTAGGTAGTTGTAAAATATTTTTAGCAATGGTGGCCATCTTGGAATTTGAAGGAAGGTGGATTTTGGCATGGAGTAATAAGGGTCTTTTCATGATGTATTACTAATATCCAAAGATAAAAAGAACCCATGATTCACTGGTAGTTATTAAAGAACTAAAGCCTACTAAACACGAGTGAAACACAAACAGTAGTGCGAATGGCCGATTGTGAATTCAATATTTTAACTGAAAAATCTAAGTAAAAAGAGGGATAATTCAGGTAAAAATACAAGACAGAGTTATGGTTCTTGTCATAGACCACTGTGTAATGATAATGAACATGTGTGCCAAGTTTCAAAGCTTTCCGACAATTTGTGCAATGTGGCTAAAAATTGTGTTTATAGTATTTAAATATTAGCTTCAGCCTGCGCTGCTTTAAACAGCAAACTATGTTTTACACTTTAGGTATTATTAATATAAAACAGACCACCTGTGTACATGTTATTCGACATGTCGAGTAGGTGAAAACTTGGAACAAAACTAGAATCTGGTCATCCCAGGAGATATGATCCCAGTCATTAACAGGAATTCTAGTGTTATCTGAACCAGACATCTATATGCAAAATAAATTATTAATCGACAGATGGATGTCAAATTCAGCAGTGTGGTTATGGATATTGGTATTGGCAAATGCAAGGCTCACAGTTTGTCTTCAGCCTGAAACTTTTTAGAACAATTTACAAGTAGACATCAGATAACCTCATGATATTAATCTGGATCAAATTTCTTTCTTCTTTTTTATTCTTCTTAAGCGCTTCCGTGGTCAAGAGGGTAAAGACGCTGTGTTTGAAACCTTCTCGCCTCTCATCGCTGCGGGTTTGTATCCCACTCACCGGGAGCTAGACTTGTCAAGTGAGACTTGTGTCGATTCTTACAGATGGCTGGAGGTATACAGTACTGGTTCTATCCAGGAATAAGTAGGTGGTCTGCCTCCACCACAAAAATAGACCATCATATGTATACATGTAGCCCATCCACTGGATGAAGTTAAGGTTTGTAAAGTTACTTATTCTATCTCACAGCGCCAACACAGCAATGCTAACCACTGCAGACATACAGTGAGCAAAGTCACATACAGTCATGTGCATTCTGACTTTCTATTTTTTAATGACTGATAACTTGTTGATAAAGTTTCATTTAACCCTTAACCCACTTCATATATATAATGGATTGTTTTTTCTTTGAATGAAGACCATTCCAAAGGGATGTTTTGGGGGGAAAATGACGTATCAGCAGCCAGACTTGCAGGCCGATCTGGGTTTACAATGGATGCAAATGCTAGTATAGTCTTGCTTAGCGGGTTAAGGGTTAAATGTGTTCTGGTACAATAAAATTTAAAAACATTTAATCAATGAACCATGACATTTAATAATGATAATATAAGAGCAACAATAGAAGTACACCTCACCAAACACACACATCCTCACTTTGGAATTTGAAATATTTTGTGCATGGAATTTATTTGGCTGACACTTATAAGCTAATGTATTTTCTAAAATGTGCTGACAAATAAATGTCTAAATTATTAATCTGAAATACAGAATCTGCCTGAGACTTAGTATCAGAAGTTATAATTGTTGAATACTTACCCTTCTTTCATCGTACATGTAAATTGCAGATTTGGGAAAGACACCATTAAAAAAAAAGTTTGACATCTTTATATTAAGAGTTCAAAACAATGTCACATCTATTGAATTATAAAGGTTCATGACTGTATGTTGGTATAAAATAATATGCAAGGCTAACATAAATTTACAAAATAACACATGTGCTTACCTCCCCTGTAATGTAGAACGGATCGTGAAATTCTGTGGGTATTTTGTCTTGGTACGCTTTACACAGAATCCATGACAGTGATGCCTTCACCTTGGCCTGAAAATATAGGTTAAATTATTAAAGCAAAAGTAATTGAATGGAACTGGGGTTTTAAGACGCACCAACACATGAAAGGTTATATGGCGCCTAACAGGAATGAACATGCTAGGCTCATCCTCCATGTACATTGAGATAAAATATGGAGAACGGGCCTAGAACCTTCTCACCCTGAACTGCAGAGTTGCTGCAAATTCTACTGTAGACACGTTATAGTTTTTCTGCCACTGCTCTAGTGATATGAGCGAGATGGCACCTGAAACAATGCAGGGGTCATGATGAAGACCTTTAATGAGCATGAACAAAAGAAGACCTTTAATGAGCATGAACAAAAAATGATAAAATGATAAAATGAATTTGGTGGGGTGGAGGGAGGGGGGGGGGGGGGGGGGGGGGGGGGGGGGGGGGGGGGGGGGGGGTTCTACCCTCTGCTTTCCCCACCAACGGGATCTGCCAGGGGCATAGCCAGCGATACACACTTACGCACGTGCGTAACATCGATTTGAAAAGTGAAACAAGAGGCCCAAGAGGGCCTGTGGACGTTCTACTGGCTAATATGGCTCTTATGACATCAATGAAGCGAGTGACTATCGTCTTAAAGAGGCAAAATATAGCATTTTTAACTATATCAAGAGCAATAACTCCATCATTACTGGTCCGATCTGGCTGTTTTTCCAAGTTGGCCAGTAGAGATAATAAAAATTTAAAAAAAAAAAAAAAAAAAAATTCAAAAAAAAAAAAATTCAAAAAAAAAATAAAAAAAAAAAATAAAAAAAAAATAAAATAAAAAAAGATTTCAAAACAAAAATTAAAAAAAAAAATATGAAAAAAAAAAAGAAAAAAAAAAAAAAAGAAAATAAAAAAAAAAAATTAAAAATTTAAAACAAGCATTGATATAAAACTGTGACCCCCGGGGCGGGCCAGATGTGACCCCAGGGTCAGCATTTGAACAAAATTGGTAAAGGACCATAAGCTTATAGCAACAGCAAAATATTAAACCTCTGGCTCTTGCAGTTTCAGAGAAGAAGATTTTTTAAGTTTTTCCCTTTACATGTCTATGTAAAACATGTGACCCTTGGGGCGGGACCAAATGTGACCCCAGGATCACCATTTGAACAAACTTGGTAAAGGACCATAAGCTTATAATAATTGTACAATATCAAACCTCTGGCTCTTGTAGTTTCCGAGAAGAAGATTTTTAAAAAAAAAATCCTGTATAAGTCTATGTAAAACTGTGACCCTCGGGGCGGGGACAAATTTGACCCCAGGGTCACCATTTGAACAAACTTAGTAGAGGACCATAAGCTGATGCTACATGTAATACATGAGAGCTCTGTGCCTTGTGGTTTCAGAGAAGATTTTTTAAACTTTTTTCCTATATGTCTATATGAAAAATATGCAAAACCTCAATATACAAAATTTGGACCCCCGAGGCACGGCCATTTTTGACCCCGGGGACTTTATTTGAACAAACTTGATAGTCTAGGCGTTGGTGATCATTTTAAAAGAAAAACTGTTGAAATCTGTCAAGTGGTTCTGGAGAAGAAGATTTTTTAAGGTTTCGACAATATATGGTAATGGCAGCCATCTTGGATGTAGCGCTGACCTAATTTTAACAAATCTAAAAAGCATTCATCTAAGGATCATTCATTTGAAGTTTGGTCAAAATTGGCCAAGCGGTTTCTGACGAGAAGTCGTTTGAAGAATTCCCTATACATGTCTATGTAAAACATGTGACCCTTGGGGCGGGGCCAAATGTGACCCTAAGGTCACCATTTGAACAAACTTGGTAAAGGACCATAAGCTTATAGTAAATGCAAAATATCAAACCTCTGGCTGTTGTAGTTTCTGAGAAGAAGATTTTTTAAAAAAAAATCCTATATAAGTCTATGTAAAACTGTGACCCCCGGGGCGGGGACAAATTTGACCCCAGGGTCACCATTTGAATAAACTTAGTAGAGGACCATAAGCTGATGCTACATGTAATACATGAGAGCTCTGTGCCTTGTGGTTTCAGAGAAGTAGATTTTTTAAAGTTGTTTCCTACATGTCTATATGAAAAACATGCAAAACCTCAATATACAAATTTTGGACCCCCGGGGCACGGCCATTTTTGACCCCGGGGACTTTATTTGAACAATCTTGATAATCTAGGCGTTGGCGATCATTTTAAAAGAAAAACTGTTGAAATCTGTCCAGCGGTTCTGGAGAAGAAGATTTTTTAAGGTTTCGACCATATATGGTAATGGCAGCCATCTTGGATGTAGTGCTGACCTAATTTTAACAAATCTAAAAAGCATTCATCTAAGGATCATCCATGTGAAGTTTGGTCAAAATTAGCCAAGCGGTTTCTGAGGAGAAGTCGTTTGAAGAAAAGTTAACGGACGACGGACACCGGACGACGGAAGACGGACAACACACCATCCCATAAGCTCTGCTGGCCCTTGGCCAGTAGAGCTAAAAATAATTATTGCCAAAAGATTCATAAAAATCGAAGGCTAATGGGGTTATTTTACCCTAGAAGGCTGCCAAATTGTGACCAAAAAACCCACCAGAGGCTGCCAAAGAATGTCTATATTTTAAAATTGTCTAGGGGGAGGCCCACCTACCCCCCACCTCGGTGCTATGCGCCAAGGGTAATGCCTTCGGCATTTCGGGTGCGTACTTAAAATTTTAGCCTGGCTACGCCTCTATCTGCAGTGGCCCTATTCTCTGCCCCGTAACCAAACGGGGGAACCACATGGGGCTAAAGCAAAAGTAAACATGTGGCATTAATTGTTTAGTGTCCGACAATTTACACGATATATGATAGTTTGTTTTAATCAGACAGGTTGATATAACAAAGAAAGATTCTGGAAAGCAGTCTTACTGTCCAGATTATATCTTTTACTTTTAGTCAAAACTAAAAATTAATGCCCCCGCTAAACGCAAAACTTCAAAGTGTGTGACCGTGACCTTGTGATCGCAGGTGATCAGAAATATGACAGAATATTTTGTATGACCTTACTTATCCTCAAATCAAAATTATGAATGTCATTTGTGAAAGCAGTTGAGAATATGAGCAAAAATGACCCATGTACGAACAAACAAGGCCAAAACAGTATAGCCTCACTAATTTTGGCTGGGGCATAATAAAACTATACGGACTATATTTTATGTATATAATCCAGCCACCATCAACATACCCAGGTATGCTGCTTGATGGATCCATTTAATAACAAACGTGTGCATGTACACATAACTGTACGCAGATTTAATACCAAGGCCAAATAAAATAATACCTGTGTTTTTGGTTACTCGGTTGAAAAAATTAGGGTAGGTAGGTAGGTATTTTTTCCAGCCACCATCAACATACCCAGGTATGCTGCTTGATGGATCCATTTAATAACAAACGTGTGCATGTACACATAACTGTACGCAGATTTAAAACCAAGCCTTGAAGGCCAAATAAAATAATACCTGTAACCCAACCAACTACTTTAAAACTTAAACACCATCAAATTCTCTTTTGATTAGATTGGAAATAAAAAAAAAATATAGTAATTTATTATCCTTACAACTTTTCAGATTTAGCACTCGCAAATGAAAGTTTTGTTTTTTCGTAAAAAGTTGGCATGATTGGTATATCGGTCTGTATTTCGACCTTTAATGCGGTAAATTCACAAGGCTTTAATCAGTTTTGACATAGAAATCAATTCTTCACTTTCTTTTGGTGTATTATGGCACTGGGAACCTCCGACTTACTGACCCATTTCCCCAAACAATGTTATAGTAAATACAAGTATTATTTGATATGGCCTTAACAGAATTAGGCAAATAATTCAGTGTTTTGTTATTACCATGATTACGGAATTGGTGGTGGGACTCTCTATATGGAGGAAAATCGATTAACATCAAAGTCATGTTTTATGGACTTGCACACAATCATTATTTACCTTTTATTTTTTTGTGGGGAATTTTAGTCACTGAAAAACAAACATAGACCACTGACCTACAGAAGGCTACGTTTTTATACTAGGCTACTATTACCCAATATCACAAGTTCATAGCGCTTACTTACCATTCCTTATTTAAATTGTATACCATGTTTACTTAGTAATACTAAGGTTAGATTAGGATAGGAAGACCTTATAAAGATTAGCTCAGATTGGTAATTAATAATTATTATCCAAACAAGTATTTACACTTGTCACATAATGGCCGAGTTGAAACTATAAATTGATTTAATTTAATTAGAACAAAAGAGCTGAATTGGATTTGATAAAAAAATAAAAATATTTGAAACAAAATGTTTTATCTATCCACAGAATAGCTTTGTTTTATTTTGGTCTGTTAAATAAACACATGGAGTACACACAATGTATTAAGAATAGCTTCTAGTCTAAATGTTCTTTAAATGTTTTATGTGGACATTACTGTAATTGCTTTACAAGTCCGTTTCCGGGTTGGGTTGTCAAGAGTTTTCATTAATTATTGATGTAGCAGGCCTATTTAAAGTTGATTTGAGCAGGCATCATACGACGTCTTTGGTGTCGAAAGAGAAAGCCGTAGACATAAAGTGCTGCAAGGGGCTTTTCTTTTTTTTTTTGCTGTTGTGTATTTCAAACCCTCGAAAATTTGAGCTGGTCTAAATCTTACTTGAAACAATCATTTTGGCTGGCGACCAGCTATTAATAAAACCCTGGGTTGTTGGTAAAAATATTATTGTGATAACTCAAAGAATGGACTCTAGCTTGTCCTACTTGTTGACCAAGTAACCAGAGATTTAATGCACGTGTCAAGGAAGAAGGAAAATTGATAGAATGTCCTCCAGCAAGTGTTGATTGTTAACTAACCCCCTGTTAAACTGACACAATCAGTTTGGGTAGAAACAGTTATTATACGGTTTGTTAGAATTCCATATCTATCTTCACCAGATACACATGGAAGGTTCTTATAATGTTATGCATACTAAATGCACCAAGGTCCCTTAAATTGCCAATCTATGTACATGCCTTAATTATGCAGGAAGCTATAGCCTAGCCAATCAAGTTGATTTTTACATGATCTCTTTTAAACATGAATCCCTTAGGTTGCAAGATATAACAAAATCTTAAAGCTTTAACACAATACATGTTTATATTATTTGTGAGTAACCGACTCCCACAAGCAGGTATAGTGGAATGCAGCCAGGTTCGACCACAACAGATATGGGTGATTTCAAAAAAAATGAAGCTTTTTATTAACATTCCAATATCTATTTACCAGAAAGCTAAATGACTAAGTTTTTAAGTCCTGGAGATGTGTTTAATGGTAGTTGATTCTCATGCAAAGTTTCATCACATTAGCTTGCTTCCTTAAAAAGTTATGTTGTAAAAAAATGTCAAAAAGTGTCCCAAGTGTACTGTTTTGCGTGACATTTCAACTAAAACACCATTTTTAGTTTTGAATAACTATGCAACCAGCTGACATATCAGCAAATGGTCTTTTTTATACAGTAGCATGGCATATTCACTATCGGTTACATAACATGTAACCCGTCTCCAAATATGTTTTATTTTTCCATAAGAGTTTGAAGTTGAAGTGTACTAAGACTTTTTGCACACACTTTTTCACCAGAATAGGTATACTGAGGTGCTGGTAGAAAAGGTGTTGATAATGAGGTGAATAAAAGTTTTCTATTTCAGCACATAAATATGTATTCTTTAAGTTTTTCTACATTTCTATACATTATCTTGTTCATTGAACTTGTTGACAGCCATATACAATAACCAGTCAAAAACTGTCCCAAGTGTACAATTTAGCATAAATGATAGATATTTTTAAAGTCCACATGCCTTTTCAATCTCTAAGCACTTTTTTAGTAAGAACATGTCCAATAGGCATCAGCTATGACAACATTGTGATGGTAAGATAGCATGTAAAAATAATTCTGGCATATTTGTGTTGTCCCAAGTGTACATGAAATTTGACAATTTTGATTGAGAGGTGTCAGTTCCAAGAAAATTATACCACAATTCATTCTATTACAAGGCAGCAAGCAGAAAGGTGTAATTTCCATAGAAAATAGTCCGGAGAAGTGTTCTAATGGTAAAATAACATGATATTTTGTAAATATTCCAAATTAACCTACAAGAAAAAAAGGTAAAATCATATATTTTTGTTGTTAACAATTATATTTGTTCTTTCTCTGTTCCATAGTAAGGCAACATTCTTCTACTTGACATATGCTGTATAAGGTTTAATAGATAATGCCTCTATGAGTATTTTACACTGCACATAAATATAACTATTGTTATTGTACACTTGGGACATAAAAAACTGGTTTTGCTCATTACACTTGATAAATGTCAAATAAGTTTTCAGGAAATGATTTGATACATTAAAGATGGCAACTCTGGTCCTTAAAGTTCCCTTTGAGGGCACTTTAAGAAGTAAAACTGTTGTGACTCCAACTCAAACACATATTCAAGAGGCCTTTTATATCAAATGAAGATTAATTGAGGTACCGGTACACTTGTTTGGATGTACAGTCTAGGTACAGAGATAAACTGGCTTGGATGTACAGAGGTACACCTTTTTACATCCAAAAAGGTGTACCTCTGTTTGAATATACAGAGATTCAGTTGTTTGGATGTACAGAGGAATACTTGCTTGGATGTACAGAGGTATATGTGCAGAGGTGCATTTGTTTGGATGTACTCATGTTCACTGATATACAGAGGTACAGCTGTATAGAGGTACTAGTACTTGTCTAGATGTAAAGAGGTACCATTGTTTGCATGTACAGAGGCACCATTGTTTGCATTTATAAACCAGATGTACTGAAGTACACTTGTTTGGCTGTACAGATGTAGAGGTACATTTCTTTGCATGTATCAGATGTACATTATTATGTACACTTGTTTGGCTGTACAAATGTACCGAGATACAATTGTTTGCATGTGCCAGAGGTACATTTGTTTGCATGTACCAGAGGTACATTATTATGTACACTTGTTTGGCTGTACAGATGGACAGAGGTTCATTTGTTAAGATATACAGAGATATAGATTTACACTTTTTTTCTACATGTGGGCATAGGTACACTTGTTTGGATTTATAGATGACAGATACATGTTAAGATGTACAGATGTAGATTTGGTTGGATGTACAGAGTTACACATGTATGCATGTATATAAGAGGTACAATTGTAAGGATGTACAGAGGTATAAAGGTACACTTGTTTGAATGTACAAAGGTACACTAAATGTTTGGGTGTACAGGGGTACACTCGTTAAGATGTACAGAGGTACACCTTTTTGGATTAACAGAGATACATCTGTTTGGATACAGAGAGGTACACTTGTTTGCATGTACATATGTGCAGCTGTTTTGCTGTAAAGATGTATGGAGGTACACTTGTTTGCATGTACAGAGGCACAGAGGTAAGCTTATTTGAAAGTAGAAAGGTACGGCAACACTTGTTTGCATGTACAGGTCAGAGATACATTTGTTTGGCTGTACATTGAATGTAGAAAAGTACGCTTGTTTTAATGTACATACATATGTACACTTGTTTCACTGTACATAAATGTATTGGTACACTTTTGTTGCATGTACAGAGGTACAAGAACAAGTGTCTGAGTTCAGGTATGAGTTTAATAATTGTGTTCTGGCTTGGGATATAATACTTCAGACCATTATGTTTAAGCATTTAACATGACTTCATTTGTTAGGAGTTAAGTTATGTATAATCAGTTGAATTGTATAGATGTTTGTTAAAGTAAATTGTTTTCAGTGTTTGAATAATATAACAATAATATAGGTATTCCTACGGAAAGTTAATCTTGGTAATTCATTTGATAATTTAGAAAGTTTAATTTGTTCAATAGTTTTGTCCCAAGTGTACACATTTATAAATCTTTTATCAAATGCTATAAAGTAACTCTTATTTATGAGGTATCAATATATTTATTGTAAGTTTTTGGGAGTCTACCAGAACAAAAGCAAAGATTTATTATTCCACAATATATTGTCTTAATGATAAGATATTATTCAATCATTACTTTATTCTGATAAGATCTCTTGTTTTCAGAATAATAAGAAATCACTTTGCAATATTTAATTTTTCTATATTGTATGGAATTTTATCGTGAAATAACATTATAAGTGTTTATATTTACATATGTTCCTACAGGAATACTGATTTACACATTAAAATAAACATATTGATGATGTTAGTAAATTGTCCCAAGTGTACAGAATTATGGTTAATGTTTAAAACAAATAAAAAATGAAGAACTTTTAAGCTCTTTAAGGGCATTCATGGATCATTGAAACCAAGAAAATGAGTGAATCATTGTTTAAAGTTTTATTTTGATGCTGTATTTACATTCATTGTTCATTTCCCTCCAAATGATTTGAGATAGAACGGTCTAAACCTGCAAACATTAATTGTAATCTTTAACTATTAAATCTTAAAACAGAATATTACAAATAAAATTCCTGTTTAACACATAGGTCATGGGGCAAATTTTAAAAGTTCTTAACTTTGTAGCCAGTAGACTGTTTTAAGATCAGAAATGTATGTTGATTTTTAATAATGCAAGGCATTGTCCCAAGTGTACAAAAAAGCAAGACAATGTGACCTTTTTTAAGTATTCATATTTGTGGCAAATTTTAATTTACACTTATGAAACTTTGCAAATATCTCGAGTATGTCCTAAATTATGCAAAACATAAAGTTTACTCTTCAAAAGTTTAAGATAATGGTGCATAAAAATGACATTAAGGTGTGTGTTTATAAAATAATGGGACTTAAAAGCATAAAAACCTATATTTTTCAATTGTATTTTGGACTACAGAACATATTTTTACTAAAAAATTGTTGTTGAACATGTTACTTTATATGTACATGCTGCAAAAACAGTATTATGATTATTGTTTGAGATAATTTGTGAATCACAATTTGGTTATTTATTTCAAAAAAGTTCATTAAAATTCATATAAACACTTAGATTTTTATTGTAACATGTTAACTTATCCATTGGCCGTATTCATGACATAAACTTGAACATATTGGCTAACTATTGCACTAAAAATTATAATCCCATCTGTAATTTGAAATTTTACCAAAAAATTACACTTATGCTTCATTATTTTTGAAATCACCCATATAAATGCACTGACCACACTCCGGGCGGACACACATCATAGCAGTTCAGGGCCATTCTCAACAGTCTGTCTGAGCCCTTATTTTGGAAGAAGAGGAGTAATACAGGACATGTACATCCATTTGCCATGGAATGTAATAAGCAAATAAGCACTGTTGGACTACACAAAAAAATCTGTGTCAAATGTGTACTCGGTACAATTATAGTTAAGTATCTTTAAATCCTGAGCATTTGCCGTGCATTATCAGGTTATTGCAATCTGGGATTGAATCCTGTCTGAGGCTACTGAATTGTCCTTGTTTGTTTAAAGGTCCACTATAGGAAATGATCTGTGATAAAACACAGCTATGTACATGTTACAGCAAGGCGAGGGCCAAGGTTTCCACCTTATTTTAACTTTTTTTCTTCTTAAAATATTAGTAATGGTATTTAATAAGTTTGTGCGAGTATATTAATCTGACATAACTTAGCATGTAATTGACAACATTACTGCATACGCCATACTGGCATTATGTAACTCCAAGCATGTTAAAGAACTATACAGGAATCTATTCTATATATAGTAAGAGTAGAGCAGGGTTCTAACTTCTAGGACTCCCTATCTCTCTGAGGTGGCTCGAAATAAGCAATCATTGTGTGATGAGCCATTAAACAACATTTTGATTGTTTATAATTTTGTGTACTTTCGTGTATGCTGTGTTTAACTTTAAAATTAACTTTTGTATTAGCATTCTTTTTAAATAAATATGCTTGGAGCTCCATTGAAAACAGTGGAGTTGAAGTGCTCATTATCAGCTTGCTAAATACTAAAGCATTCCCATTTGTGGCTTTGCCATTCATTTTAAAAGAATTGGGCTACAACTTTATGCGACATTACATTATTAAGCGGAATAGTTTGCAATAGTAAATTTAGCACTGACATAATGAACTAATATTAAATACAAATTAGCATTAACAGATCCAAGTTCAAAATTTCCTATAGCGAATACCGGGGCTTTACCCAGGATATCTTTAAGGAGTGGAGTCGTTTATGCTTTGGTGATGGGCATAGGAAATGGGTCAGCGATTTTTCCCCCCTTTTGGGAATGGTAGCGGTAACCATTCAATAATGGGAAAATTCGCAGTAAGTGTATATAATTTATGGTTATAGGGTAGGGATCTTAACGGTTTCCAAATTATGACCCAGAGGCTATGTCCCCAGGGTTGGGGAAGAAGATCGGGGTCTTATAATGCTGGTTGAGTGGTTGTATCCGTCTGTTCATGCCCAGTAAGTGTATATATGGATATAGAGTCCGGATCTCGTTGGTTTCCAAGTTATGACCGAGGGACTATATCCCAAGGGGTGGGGAAAGAGCCCAGGGTCTATGCTGGTTGGTGGTGATATCCATCTGTTCATGCCCAGTAAGTGTATATATATAGTTATTGGGTGGGGATCTCAACGGTTACAAGTTATGACCCAGGGGCTATGTCACCAGGGGTGCGGAAGGAGTTTGGGGTCTATGCTGGTTGGGTGGTTGTATCCGTCTGTTCATGCCCAGTAAGTGTATATATGGTTATAGGGTGGGGATCTCAATGGTTTTCAAGTTATGACTGAGGGGCTATGTCCCCGGGGGTGGGGAAGCAACCCGGTGTCTATTCTGTTGGATGGTTGTATCTGTCAGTTCATGTCCAGTAAGTGTATATATGGTTATAGGGTGGAGATCTCAACGGTTACTAAGTTATGACTCAGGGGGTCCACCCACACCCTCATGTTTCATCTCTTGTGACCCCCGGGGCGGCCCTAATTTTCAACCCAGGGTTACCATTTGAGCAAACTTGGTAGAGGACGATGCTACATACAAAATATCTAAGTTGCAGCCTTTTTTGTTTCGGAGAAGAAGATTTTGAAGTGTTTTTCCTATATACTTCTATGTAAAAATGAATTTATTTACCAATTCAGGGGCCATAATTTTGTCAAAATGAATGGAAGAGTCATGGGGATTGTTGGATAAGGTACAGAATTTGATGTGAAACATTAGTAGTTTTGAAGTTATAAATCTATTGCACAAAAACTGTAAGGTAATTGAATTAAATGTTGTTTAACGGCTCATCAACACAGTACAGGTTATTTAGAGCCGCCCCAGAGAGAGGGGAAGGATACATAGGAATCCGGTAACCTGTCCTACTCTTATTATCGAATAGATTCCTATGGTTCTTTAACGTGCTCGTAGGATAGACCGATACATGGGACCGCCCGGTTTACGTCCCCATCCGACGGACGAGGCAATTTTAAGGTAAAGACAAGACAATCGAAGGGCCATAACCTTGTCAAAATGAAAGGAAGAGTTTTCACTCCAATTGGGAAAAAAACATACTTTCTGCCATTGGAAATGGTACCGTTTTTCGGTACCACTGATATAAGGAAAAAAAACAGTGTGGGTGGTCACCCCTTTCCGCAGAATTTACTATATCTATAGGTAAAGACATTCAAATTGTCACGACATGCTCTTTTACACACAGTGAAAGTGAAGTACATTTACATGTTCAGATTTAAACTAATGTATATATATCTTATAATATTAAATTGTTTTTTTGGATTAAAAATTTGGTGTGAAATAGATAAAACAAGAGGCCCTCTTGGGACTGTGGACGCTCTACTGGCTAATATGGCTCTTACAACATCAATGAAGCGATCGTCTTAAAGAGGCAAAATATAGCATTTTTAACTCAACCAAGAGCCATAACTCCACCATTAATGGTCCGATCTGGCTGGTTTTCGAACTTGGCCAGTAGAGATAATAAAAATTAAAAAAAAAAATATATATATATATATATATATTTTTATTTTTTAATTTTTATTATATATAAAAATATATATATACATGATATAAAAATACAACAAAATAAAAATAAATATAAAGATAATAAAAGAGAAAAAAAGTAAAAAAAATCTGGTAAAGTTTGGTAAAGATCAGATGAAAAATGAAGGCCCTATCGCCTTAACAAGGCAAAATATAGCATATTGAACGAAATCAAGGGCCATAAACTCCGCTGTTCTGGTCCGATTTGGCTGGTTGTCCGAGCTTTCATTGACATTAACCATCTGTTAAAGTTTGGTAAAGATCAGATGAAAAATGAAGGCCCTATCGTCTTAACGAGGCAAAATATAGCATTTTAAACTAAATCAATGGCCATAACTCTGCTGTTACTGGTCCGATCCGATTGGTTTTCGAACTTATCCGAGCTTTTATTGACACTAACAATCTGGTAAAGTTTGGTAAAGATCGGATGAAAAATGGAGGCCCTATCATCTTAACGAGGCAAAATATAGCATTTTCAACTAAATCAAGGGCCATAACTCTGCTGTTACTGGTCCGATTTGGCTGGTTTTCGAACTTGTCCGAGCTTTCATTGACATTAACAATCTGGTAAAGATCAGATGAAAAATAAAAGCCCTATCGTCTTAACGAAACAAAAGTTAACGACGGACGAACAACTCGGCATCCCATAAGCTCTGCATGTTGAAGATGGCGCATATCAATGACATGTATTTTATGCACTATGGTCAAAAGAGTGTCTTTATAAAGATAAACAAGAGGGACAAAATTGCCCTAAATCGATCATCCGAGGATCTTTGCAATGATGAAACTAGATGGGTGTTCCGCGGAACATGTGTGTCACCTGTCAGTACTTTGTCAGTATAACAAGTTTTTTTGACCCAGATAAATGACCTTGACAAACAAGCCTGAGTAAGTTTTCGTGAAGATTTTTTTTGTATTTTAACCCTTATAATGACCTTCAGTGTGACCTTGACATTTTAGTATGGCCATGTCGATGTTGTTATGAGAAGTATATTGAAAGTTTGATGAAGAAATATCAAGAAATGAGAAAGTTATAACCAACGTTAAGTTTTCGTGAAGAAAAAAACGAGTATTTAACACATTACTGTTACACATACATGTATAATGACCTTCAGTGTGACCTTGACCTTTATATTTTAGTATGGTCATGTCGATGTTCGACTTTGGATGCATGAGTTGCAGCCATCTTTGATCCCAGGGACTTCAAATGACTCTTTAGTGAGCAAACTTGATAGACCAGGGGTTAGCGATCATTAATAATAATAAAGAACAAGAAAACAAGAGGATCTGTGGATGCTCTACAAGTTAAAATGGCTCTTATATCAAAGGGGTTTCATCATTAAATTCCTTTCAATACCTTTTTACAAGTGCAAAACACAACAACACACTCAACCAAAATTTAAACCCACAACTCATTGCTAACAATTTAAAAGAAGATTTTTTAAGTATTTCCCTATACAAGTTTATGTAAAATACTTGACCCCTGGAGCAGGGCCAAATGTGACCCAAGGGTCACCATTTGTACAAACTTGGTAGAGGATCATAAGTCTATAGCAAATGCAAAACATTAAACATTCGACTCTTGTAATTTCAGAGAAGAGATTTTTTAAGTTTTCCCTATATAAGTCTATGTAAAACATGCAAAATCTTTATATACAAACTTTAGAAAAATTAAACAAAAGAAAAAATGTATCCAAACAGGAAACGATAATAAAAATATATAAAAAACCTCTAATGGCCTTTGCTTCCCAGTGTAGAAGAAGTAAAAAAATTCTATGGTGGCCATCTTGGATGTCATGTTTATCTAATTTTAACAAATTTGAAAAACATTCACCTAAGGATCATCCATGTGAAGTTTGGTCAAAATTGACCAAGCTGTTTCTGAGAAGTAGATTTTTAAAACATTTCCCTATGTAAGTCTTTGTAAAACATGTGACCCAAGAATCACCATTTGAACAGGCTTGATAGAGGACCACAAGCATATAGTAAATGCAAAATATTAAACCTCTGGCTCTTGCAGTTTCAGATAAGATTTTTTAAGTTTTTTCCTATACAAGTCTATGTAAAACATGAGACCCCGGGGCGTGGCCAAATGTGACCCCAGGGACACCATTTGAACAAACTTGGTAAAGGACCATAAGCTTGTTGTAAATGCAAAATACTAAACCTCTGGCTCTTGTAGCTCCAGAGAAAAAGATTTTTGAATTTTTTTATATATATAAGTCTATGTTAAACTGTGACCGCCACAGGGTCACGATTTGAACAAACTTAGTAGAGGACCATAAGCTGATGCTATAAGTCCAGGGTTCTCAATAGATGCGTACACACGCGTTTTGACGCATGGAAATTCAATTGTTGTACGTTTCTTCTGCTTTTCTGTGTAAATAGAAACGCAAAACACAGCCTCGTCACCCGAGGACGACGCCATGTTGTTTATGCGTTGCAGAAACGCTTTACCACTTGTAACAGTCTATTAAATTATTTTAGAATTATTTTATCTTTAGAATTCTGTGATTCTTGATTTCAAGAAACTCATTCCTCAATGAGTGATACAAATATTTTTAATCTGTTGCTCACAGCAATTAAAAGGCTCATTGTGTTCTGAGAACACATTGAGCTGCATGTAATAGCATGATGTGATGTCATAATAGCATGACGTGATGTCATAATTATCCAGTGTGTGATGTCATAATACCAGAAAGTGATGTCATGATAGAAGCAACCAAAGGAAATTATGAATGAAGCATTCTGATTGGTTCACTGATAAAAATTGGACCAATGAAGCCAAGTTAATTGAAAGCTCATTGTATTCTCAGAACACACTGAGGTTTTACTGGACATTGAGTAGTGAGGTTCTTGAAACCAGGTAACACAAAATTCTAATGATAAAATAATTCTAAAATGATTTAATAGACTGTTTTGTATGTTATCCAAACGCTTTACTGTAAGGATATTCTACTATGTAACAAGCGCCTCAGTGAGCGATGGGTTAATACTAAATAAAGGACGAATAACAGACATCGTCTGGGCCAGGAAACTCTATCCTCGGTCATGAGAATATGTAGAGAATCTGGTGCAACCCTAAATGACAATGAACTTAACAGTGCTCATTGTTAACATTTTCAGGGACAACAAAAACAGGGAAATTATTCTGTAACAACACAGTGAAGTACAATAAAAACGTGAAACATTACAGTTGTGAAAATATTTTATTATGTTAATCATCAATAAATATGTAATATTTCACAAAATACAAAAACAACATTTTCCCCAATTCTGAGAAAAAACGTGCGTTTTTTCCCAATTTTGAGAAAAATCGCGTGTTTTGTCCCAATTTGACCGGCCACAGACCCATTCCCAAAATGGTGAAAAAAAACGCTGGCCTCCAAGCATCAATCCAGTACATATGTACCTATTTTCAACAGTCCAAACAATGAGCACGTGCTGCATAACAGTGATTGACACATTGCCTGACGACCTTGATCGCCTCTCAACAAATCAAATTCGCTGCTGTCGCAGCTTGTGGCACAGAGGCGGAAATAACCTGTCTGTAAATGGTGTCACTGTGTAATCTAATCGCTGCTATTGTGTTAACAATTTTACGATTATCTTTGAAGTTTATAATGCTTTTTGTGGGTGGAGACTATTATGACTTGATTGGATTAACTGTTTAATTGATTGCTACCGGCTTCTGATTGATTACCGGTCATACATGTGAGCTCTATGCCTTGTGGTTTCAGAGAAGAAGGTTTTTTTTAAAGTTTTTCCTATATAAGTCTATGAAAAACATGCAAAATCTCAATATACAAACTTTTGACCCCCAGGGACTTCATTTGAACAAACTTGCTAGTCTAGGCATTGGCGATCATTTTAAAAGAAAATCTGTCGAAATATGTCCAGCAGTTCTTGGGAAGAAGAGTTTTTAAGGTTTCAACCATATATGTTAATGGCGGCCATCTTGGACAGTCCTATGCACTAAGTCTTAAGGTCTGACGTGGTGAATGTGGCTGACAGCCAGCTTTAACGAGTCAAGATCTTTCTGCAGCATGACATCAGCTGGGAGTGAATTCCACTGGACAACAGTTAGAGGAAAGAATGAGTATTTATAGTAGTCAACCCATGTATGTCTAAAAGTCATGGAGTGACAATACCTCAAAACCCTATGGTTGGGTTCGAAGTGTGGAATAGGGACAGCTATCATATCATGCATTATTTTATAGAAAAGGCAAAGGTGCGCATAGATCTGCTCGATGTTGCTCTAACAGCCTCCATCCTAGCCTCTACAACATACAAGTAACACTCCAGTAGCTTGAGTAGTCGTTTATCGCCCGCCCGTCTGTCTGGAGTATGTTTTCGTCTGTTTATGGTCGTCAATAGTCAGGTAAACTGCTGTGTCATCAGCAAACGGCCTTACTTGTGAGGTGATACTTTCAGGAAGATCGTTAAAATACACAAGAAACAGTATTGGGCCTAGGACAAAACCTTCAGGAACACCGGATGTAATTGGTATAGTGCCTGATAGACATGTCTTAGGCATTATTTTATGCACTATGTTCAAAAGTGTCTTTATAAAGATAAAAAATACACCACAATTTTAATACCTTTTGAACGTCATATTCCTCTATGGGAATTATCTCGATGACATCTCCGTCTATCTCCTCTCCATTGTCACTCCGCCAGGTATCCATATTATTAGCCTGGCAGGATTTCAGGAGATTACAAAAGGAAGCCACTTTCGGTTTTTGCAAAATAACCTGTCGGCAAGACACGACTGTTCTGAAAATTTATGCAAGTGACATTTGAACTACCGTTCCCGACTTCATATTTACATGGTTGTTGGCTTTGCAAACAGAACGGTTGTATTTTTGAATAAAGTTTTGTTGTTTTAAAATGATGTCTACTGCAAATTATGTTACAGTTGACGCTTCTTGGCGAAAAATAAACAGTTTGTTAGTCATCTTGATATATTCAACAAGAATTTTTATATTTCCTTTTGCGCATGCGCAATTATGCAAACGGTGAAGTCGTGTAAAGTGCATTTTTATATAAATTACTGTCTATCGCTACTGCACCACGTGACTGCGCTTGTAATTGTCCCCACTAGAGAACAGAGAATCCCGGAACGGCTGTCTGAGAGCAATATAGTGTGGACTTTATACATTTCGTCTTGTTTTTAAAAGGGTCCCAAAAAATGTATATATTAGGGTTAAAAAAAAACTAAAAATGTTTCTGTAAGTGTTCTCATACATCTACATACACATATATATCCAGGGTGTTCTCCACAGGTTATTACGGCATGTCACATTTAACATGCCTTCAGAGCCAAAATGCTTTTGCAACATGCCGTAATTTCAAAAAGACATGTAACACATTTTGATTATTACATTTTTGTTTGGCTTAAATAAGTGATAAACACAAAATGTGGAATCACTAGCCTATTTCTATCTATCTATCTATTGATACTGCAGCACCCCTTCATGGGGATTATGTGCAGGTGCGCTTCTGTGCAGTGTGAGTAGTTACATGTAAAAGAAAGATAAAATAGTTTTAAAATCAAGTGAGATAAAAGTATGATAGTGTTATAATGTTAAAAGTCTGAAGAAGACAAAGTGATTTTTAAAAGTAAAAACAAAACAAAGCTTCCTGTCTATGGCATGGAGTGGGTGACTGAGCACACTGCCAGTTTGAACGAGTTCAAGTCTGGCAGCTTTGCAATGTCGACGGGTAGTCTATTCCACTGTACGATTGCAAGGGGAAAGAACGAATACTTGTAGTAATCAGCAGTAGTGTGTATTTGTCTGGGGTTTACGGGGAATTCTCATTGGCCGTGACATATGGGGGCATGGGTACAGCAACAATGCAGTGGACTATTTTGAAAAAGAGACATAACCTGGCATCTGATCGTCTGTTTTCAAGGGACCTCCATCCTAATTTACCTAGCATCTCAGTGACACTGGCGTGTTGGGAATAGTTATTTACGATCCATCGAGCTGCTCTTCTTTGGACCATTTCTATTTTATTAATTTTGGTCTTTGTGTGGGGGCTCCAGACAGGGGAAGAATACTCAAGAAGGGGCGCACTAGTGTTTTGTAGGCGACCTCTCTTATACCTGTATTTTTGGACCTTATATTCCTCTTTACAAACCCCAGTGTCCTGTTTGCAGACGTGGTTGTTCTACTGATGTGGTTATTCCATGATATATTCAATTTGATGCTTATGTCCACTCCAAGATATTTTGAACTTTCAACGGTTTCTAGAATCTGATCATGTAGGGTGTACTGGAATGGGGTGGGTTTTCTTGATCGTGTAATTTGTATGATAGTACACTTTATTAATACTTGGATTAAACCCCATGTCCCATCTTGTTTCCCATTTTCTAACCGTCTCAAGTCTTCTTGGAGTATTTGAGCGTATTGGAGAGAGGATATTGCCAGATAAACAGCTGTGTCATCGGCAAAGAGTCTTACCTTGGATTTAATAGTGTCTGCAAGGTCGTTGATATAGACCAGGAATAGGATTGGTCCGAGTACTGATCCTTGTGGTACTCCGGATGTTACTGCATGGGACTTCCATGGATATGTCATTATCGAGTACTACACTTTGTGTATGTTTTGATAAAAATTGGAGTATGTGACCCCTGATATCATATTGGTGCAGCTTAAAAAGAAGTTTCTCATAGCTTACCTTGTCGAAGGCCTTGCTGAAGTCCAGTAGGACAAGGTCAGTTTGTCGGCCATCTATGGTGTTTCGGGATAGCACTTCGATTAGCACGACAAGTTGGACCTCGCATGATCGTTTTGCCCTGAATCTATGTTGGAGATCATACAGGGTATTGTTTGCATCCAGGTGAGTAACTAGGTTTGTTGTAACAATAGGCTCCAGTACCTTACACAGTACACACGTTAAGGATATGGGCCTGTAGTTGGAGGCTAAGATTTTGTCACCGTTTTTGAATACTGGGTATACGTTGGCATCTTTCCAGTCCTTGGGTACTCTACCAGTGTCTAGGGATCGCTGAAATATTACCTGTATCATTGGTGCAATAGCTTCTTGGAGTTGTTGTAGCACACGTGGCTTTAGTTTGTCTGGTCCGTTAGCTTTGTGTGGCTTAAGGTCCTTGAGAATTTTTAGGATTCCATTCTCAGATACCGTGATATTTGGCTTAATGGAGTGGTTCGATGCGTTGTAGGTGGCACTGTTGACGGGTCAAGCTTACCTTTGTCTAGTTGTTCTTGTACTTCCATTTGGGCTAGTTGGCTGAGGTTAAGTGGAGATTTAGGCGAAAACACTGACTGGAATTGTTCATTCATTATGTTTGCCTTTTCTGCATTATCAGTAAATAACTTATATTTCTTATATAAAGCAAGTGTCTAACAAACTACCCATACATATAGGGGTCAGGAATAAGGATACACTCTGAAGCATATATTTTCTATGATAAAAGCGACATGCCTTGACAAACTCCTGGGGAGAACACAGTAATAAACCTATGTTTTAAATGCTTATTTATTATTTTATTTATTATTTTGAAATGTCAGGATATCCCTAATTTCCCAGGGTCCCCTCTGGCTTATTTTTTCTTTGCGCCACCACGTGCGCCAAATAAGATAAGTTGGAGCCAAAGTAGAAAATTTGGAATCAATGGCTCCAGTGGAAATATGTGTACATTTATAAGCTATATTATAGAGAAAATATAATACAATTAAATATAGTAATTAAGGCGACAAATTGAATGGAATATATCAATTAATAGTATCTTTCATTGTACTAATATTGCAACTGTTATTAAACACTGCTGCATTGCTATCCTTCACTAAATTATCAATTAGCAATTAAGCTGTGTATGGAATTTGGTCAACAAGTTACATGATTTTTTTTTATTGATTTACTAAAATAATTAACAAAAACAGCAATTTATAACATGCAAAATAATTCCTGAAAGGAATGCAGTTGGGCATGTGCCATTTTCGAAATTCCTATCTATCTGATATGACCTCATTGTTTAGAGGAGTGCGGAAGTTAACCCCACAGAAGGCATCCGAACCCGAGTGTGCTCCATTATTGTGCCATGTATTCTAGAAATTGCTCTCAACGGGATCAGGCGCCAATTTTACCAACATACTTACGTATGTATACACTGTTGTATTATCATATGTCGTCTTATAACATACACTCTCTTACCACGCACTCCAGTCTGGAACACTGACTGCTGCTGGCTAGTTCCCTATTTACATTACAATGAATAACATAGTAATAACAGATTATTAGTTAGAACACGTTGTTCGTTCTTAGTTATTTATAGTCCTACATTAACAACATTAAGACTATAGACATAGCATAACATGGTGTCAGAAACAGGAGTTAACCTGCAAACACAAATAGTTGGAATTTAAAAAACATTCAAAAAAAGGAATTACAAAGTGTGTACATTCAGTTTGAATTTTTTAACATTACCAATATGGATCTGTCCGGAATTCCGACACCCCACATGAACTGGGAATCAAAAGATTTACCAGCAAGTTGGAAAAAAATCAAGCAACATTGTGATTTAATTTTTGCTGGTCCCCTGAAAATCACATATCTCCTTTTATGGATTGGTGATACCGGTAGAGACATTTTTAATACCTGGACAATACCTGACGAGAAGGCAAAACGCCTAACTGCACTTTGTGAGCGATTTGCCAGGCACGTCCAGCCGAAGCTAAATCCGGTGTTCGCTCGCTTCAAATTTAACAATGAAATCCAAGGAAGCAGCACTGTGGATCAATTCATAACACAATTGAAATTGTTGGCTATTGACGACGACGACATGATCCGTGATATAATCGTATTTGGAGTAAACTCCAGAAAAATACAAGAACGTCTCATAAACGAAGGAGAAGCACTGACAATTGACAAAGCCATCTAGATATGCCAACATTTTGGGTACTCTCAAGAACAGCTGAGAACAATGGCATCATCAACTTCTGCCGCACCAGAGGTTCACGCCATCAACCGCTACCAGTAGCGTCCACAAAGAGGACCTGGACCTGCCCCGAAAAAGGGACAGCGACGGGACCTGCACCGAACTCTAATCACAGACGAAATGAACAGCCGACGAAAACAACGAAATGTGACAATTGTGGATATACGCAGACTAAAAACAAGTGCCCTGCACACAGAAAACAATGTAACAATTAAAAGAAATAAAACCATTTCTCCAAGATGTGTCGATCAAACTCAGTGATCGAAGTGTCTGACAATCTCGCGAATTCGGAATACAACTTGGACTCTGTGTATTCTAAAATTAGGAATAATCAGGCCTTTGTGGCAATTGAGGTAAGCAAAAGCTCTATTCAATTTAAGCTGGACACAAGTGCACAAGTAAATATTATACTACTACATATTTACAACACATTAGGTGTAGTCATGCTCCTAAAAAAGCCACCCGTAGAGTTGACTGCATATAACGGCAGTAAACTTAAGATTTAGATCTCTCGATTGAAAATGGTGAAATAATTAGCAAAATCTATGACAAGAGAGATGATTTTAATTTTGACATTGTTAATTACCCCCACTTGGATGGGGATGTTCCCCGAGCAACTTCTGATGGGGTGTTTGTGTCTCAGCTTATTCGTTTTTCAAGAGCTTGTACTCGAGTTGAGGACTTTAATATTCGTAATCTTTGTATAACTAAAAAGCTACTCAATCAGGGTTACCGTTACCATAAACTTCGTAAAACCTTTGCAAAATTTTATTATCGTAACCCTGATCTTCTTTCCAAATATAAAAGTAATGTAAGGACTCTTCTGCGACAAGGACTATCACAACCTGGCTTCTATGGTGATGTGATTTATAAACTTCGTAATATTCTTGGTCATGATCACTTTCATACTTTCTTTGTTAAACTTGTTAAAAAGTTTATCAAAAGAGGTTATGACCCTATCATTTTGCAACGTACTGCGTGCTTGGTGGTGGACCCTTTTACAGTTCGCCACTATGCTTTCCTCTTTAATTGTACGATGACCGGACAGGCTGTGGACCCTATGATGACGCCTACCTAAAGCCCATTGGGACGGTGGCGTTTGATGTTTGTCTATGTCTATATGGCTATTCTTTTTTTGTATTATATTTACACGAGCATATTTGTGTTTTACTTATATTGCCTATTGATGCTGCCTTGTTGGTTAGAGATTAGATCATGGCGGGGATTTCTTTATTTACACTGTCCTGTTTTAATGGGATGAAGTAGGGTAAGTGTGAGGTTTGGTGACCCCTAGAACCGGTTTAAACCCCCAGTGGCCTTTGTTGCCACTGACCGTTCCAAGGCGGTAGCCCTATTGTCAACCCTTTTGTGTTTGTGATGTCGTTTGTATTTTTTATTACTTTTGCCTTCTCGTTTGTCTGTTTGCGTGTTTGTTTTTGTGTTTTGTGATTGACTGTCGTCCTTGAATGCTGCTGTCCCTGTCCGATATTTTTATCTTTCTTAACTCACTAGGTTACTGCTCCCTTCCCTGCAAGTACGATGAGTACATGTGTACTGTGACTTTTACATTGTAGAGACAAAGTCACCAGCAATTCTAGGTTTACGGTCATGTATTGACTTTGGACTGATTAAGTTAGTGTACTCCCTTGATAAGGACGCGTCTCCCAGACAGACGGACGACATGCATCCCTTGAATAAGGAAGTCATACTTGCCGAATATGCCGATTTGTTCAAAGGCATAGGTCAAGCCCACGGTGAATGTGACATTAAGATTGACACGAATGTACCCCTCGTAGTTCACCCACCTAGGCGAGTTCCTGTCGCACTGCGTGACAAAATAAAACGGAATGAGACCGCATGAAACAAGATGATGTAATAGCGAAAGTCATATCTCCAACCAAACGGGTCAATTCCATGGTCGTTGTTGAGAAGCCGTCAGGCGACCTCATGGTATGCCTCGACCCAAAAGATCTAAATAAGGCAATAATTCGCCCTCATTACCCTATGCGTACGTTAGAATATATTCTTCCCCAATTGAGTGGCGCTCAAGTTTTTCTCAAAATTAGACGCTCGATCTGGATATTGGACCATCAAGCTCTCTGAAACTTCGTCGTTTCTGACTACATTTAATACCCCATTTGGACGGTATCGCTTTAATGTATCGCATTTGGCCTAAAGAGCTCCCAGGACGAATTTAACGCATGGTCGATGAATGCTACGAAGGTTTGTCAGGAATCGTCGCCATTGTAGACGACATTCTTGTGTACGGACGTACACGTGAAGAACATGACCAAAACTTGCGTAATGTTCTACAACGTACCCACGAAAAGGGAATTAGACTTAATATTGACAAACTCGTTGTTGGTGTCACAGAAGTTCAATACGTTGGACATATACTCACGTCCAACGGACTTAAACCTGACCCCTCCAAGGTGTCCGCCATTAACGACATGGATCAGCCGCGCTGAGCTCGAAACCGTTCTTGGCATGATAAATTATCTGTCAAAATTCGCACCTAGCTTAGCCGAGGTCACAGGCCCCTTACGCTCTTTGTTAGCCAAAAATGTAGAATTTGTATGGGACGAGCCCCAAGCAAACGCCTTTCAAAAAGACAAGGAAATCCTTACAAGGTCATCAGGACCTGTTCTGTCATATTATGATATGACAAAACCGCTGACATTACAGGTTGACGCTTCCAAATTTGGACTAGGATCGACCCTCCTACAAGACAATAAGCCGATTGCTTATGCGTCCAAATCCCTGACACAGACGGAGATAAACTATGCTGACGTCAGATGAATCGCATTTGGACACACATCGCATCCTTACAGACTATTAGTATGGTTTCCACGCCAGGAAGAGCTGCGAGACCGGCTATGGTGGAAGAGTTATCCAAAGGCCTAGGCAGAGGGGAACAGTATGACCTCGCGGTCCTCGACTTCAGCAAGGCCTTTGACCGTGTCCCCCATGAACTACTTCTTCTGAAATTGGACCACTGTGGAACCCGGGGTAACACGATGTTATGGATCAGGGACTTCCTGACAGACAGGCCTCAGAGAGTTACAGTGGATGGAGCAATATCTGATCCAGTCCCAGTCATCAGCGGTGTGCTCCAAGAAGGCAGTGTACTTCGTCCCATCCTCTTCATAGCGTTCATTAACGATCTGCCATCTATCGTCCAGTCCAACACGAGATTGATTGAATGTATACTTCGTCTATCGACAAATCAACGCCGAGAGCGACTGCAATATCTCCAAGATGACCTGCTTCAACTAGCAGAGTGGTAGAAAACATGGGGTATGGCCTTCCATCCAGAGAAATGTAGCATCCTTAGAGTCTACATGAAGAAGTCTCCAATCTTCTCCAGCTATACACTGAAGGGCCACATACTTACTACAGAGTATGTTACAAAGTACCTGGGAGTGGAAATATCCAATGACCTGTTGTATAGAAATACCATATCGACAATTCGGCTAAGAAGAGAACAATATCCTAGGGTTTCTCCGGCGCAACCTTCGAATAAGCAATGAGCAAGTAAAGAGCGCAGCATATTTCTCTCTCGTGAGACCAGGCCTCGAATACTGCTCAACCGTCTGGAACCCCCACACCATGGAACAGGTAAACAAGCTAGAGGTGGTACATCGAACGGCTGCTTGGTATACCACAGTTCGATACAGGAACACTAGCCGTGTCAGCTCCATGATGGACCATCTTCTGTGAGAATCACTAGAACCCAGAAGGACTAAGGCACAGTTGACCGTGCTCTATAAGATCGCCAACAATCTTATAGACATTCCCGCTGACCAGTACCGGACTCTTGTTTCAAGCCAAACAATGGCACACCACAATAGGAAATATCAGCACATATCCACCTCTGCAAATAGTTATAAGTTCAGTTTCTTCCCCCTTACCATCGGGACATGGAACGCCTTACCATCCATCGTTGTAGAAGTCCCTAGCTTGGTATCCTTCAAGCAGGGGCTCTATCAAATCACCTTCTGGACCGTAAGCCAGGTTGAGAATGTCAAGCATATTGGTAACGCTAGATTCATATGAGTAATCATGTTGTACCCACCCGGCAGCTCTTCGTTGGACAATCTCCAGTTTGTACTCGTATATGTTGTTGGGTATGAGGACTCCCGACTGGGGATGAATACTTACTGGACGGACGGAATATGTAGTGATTTGTACGCAGTTGATCAATTGGTAGTGTTTTTACTTCTGATTTACTGCGTTCTCCACGAGTTTATTTAAGACATGACGTTTTAAACAAACTTATCTCCCATGGGGCGGAGGAAGTGGGGGTGGGGGTTGGGTGGTGGGGAGGAGGAGGTGGGGTAACAACACTATCATGCAGAATACATTTGATGTACATTTATAGAACACATTAGAAACAGTTAATTGTACCTAAATCACTTGTAATCAGTAAAATACATAGGTTCAAGATTTACCAATGACAATAAACAAAAGGTGGTGATCCAGCCAGTTACAGGTCAATATCCCATACTTGTATAGCTTGCACGCTGATGTACGGTACATATTACCATAAGAACCATGATTCTCACGTCTTACGCTGATGTAGCATATTGTCGCATCAAACCAGTTAACCTCCGCGGTATATTATACGATCTACGATCTTTCGAATTCAAAGAGACGAGTAGTTTTGTAACAAACAAAACCTAAATATGTTAAACTTGTAAAACTCATAGAACATAAAATGAACAGCTTTTAATTCTGCCGTTTGTATGTCTGCAGTAAATGTTTTAAGAAACAAAGAGTAACGTTGCTAATTGCGGTGACCGGACGGTTAACTGAGTTTGGGCCAAAAGACGAACGTTCTTTTTAGGGGCTTATACATTTTCCGAAAGTGGTAGAAAGAGAGAAATATTCTAAGGAAGGATAGTGAATTGAAGGTTTTACTTTTGGTATCATATAATTTGTGCGTTCATTTCCTGAAAAAGAAGACCCATATTTTAACAGGTGTTTCTTCTTTTCTAGTGCGGATACAAATAAGGTAATGTCATTTAGAAATTTCAAATAATTTCTTCGATACATTGTTTAAGTTATATATTGTTTATATAGCTATTTCATCTATTGTTCCATCGTTTTGCTGTGCGATCTATAAATAGATCAATCATCATCTTGCATAAAATGTCCAACAATATATCCATACGCCGTATTGAAATTGTTAATTTTATACTTTATTTCTCTTGCAACACCACCAAACGCATACCTTCCATCTTTCTTGGATTTATATATTTAAGAACTATACATATATATTGTGACATGGCCTTTATAGTGTTCATATAATATTTAATAGGTTTTGTCAGTAATGGTTATCGCATAAGCAACTATCCTTTGTAATTCCTTCTCCAATTTTGCGCGAAATTTCATCTTTACCCTACTGGTACACATCGCCTGTCTATACCTCGATAACACGGACGGTAACCATTCCCGCGTGTCTCTTTGAGAGGAGGTCATTACATTCTGAACTATGTAATCGTAAAGATATGTGGTCTTTGATGTTTTATGAATACATTTGTGACAGAACAGAACGCGTGATTGTGCCAGACTGTACCGAAATTGAATCCCATTTAGCTTTGGCAGAATGGCGGGGAATGTTGTATCTGAGTTCGTCTCAAATAGCTGAGGTCTTCCTCCACCACTTAAACTGGCCGCCATACATAACCTAATTGATCTGTTGATAAATGGCGTAAAACACCATGCAAAAAATAAAATAAAAATAAAATAAAACCGAAACAGGTTTGATGAATCTGGTTTGGTAAATCCGTACGTTATAATCAAAACTGGAAATAGATTTTAGCAATAATGTAGATCTGTATAGTATTGATTTATTGATATTATAATGAATCTGATTGAATAAGGAACAATTAATGATATATACAAAACCCATGAGATACACAATCTGTATTATACCAAAAAAGAGGTGTGTTTTCCCTAGCAGCTCTGAAAAAAATAGGGTAGGTGGGTCGGGATTTTTTTTTTTGCTTAAAAAAGTTACACACCTATTTTTTAAAAAAAGGTTTTACTTCTACTTTTGTGACCCATAGGGATCTGTACAATACACATTTCTATGTGTTTACTCAATATATTAGCTTTCGGCCAAAGGCCTTCATCAGAATATACATTTACCACTAAACCACTACATTATTGCTCAATCCAATGTATTTAAGGAATACATTTTATTTTTTAACATTCATGGCACTGAATAACATCAGGTCACGTGCTAAGTAAGTGAATCCAGAAGGGATTGTTAACTTTTCTCGCGACCTGATGCTATTCATAGTCCCATGAATGTTAAAAAAATAAAATGTATTCCTTATATTTATATTATTATTGTACTCAATCAATACCCATATGTCCCGTTTCAGCGTAAATGTTTAGCCTCGCCTTCCTAATCTTTTATGGTATACTCACGTCACACGTCACTTGTTTTTTCTTGAAACGTCATCGTTTTAACTGCGCGTGAAGCAATTATAATGTGATTCATGGTCAAATGGATGTTTCTAGTTTTGTATGTGTTATACAAGTACTTACATTAGAAATGTAAATATAAATGAATGAAATGATGTCAGCGTCATCATGAACAAAATAATTAATTGAGTAAACACTCAGAAATATTTAATAGTCATCAATATTTTCTGAGTGTATTTTTAATGTGGTTTTTTGTTTAACCCTAGTTAACAAGTTAATATAAATTTACTTGGTAAATAAAAATAATTTGTGAATGTCTGGTCTTTATGAATATTTTAACCCTTGGGTAAATTTTAATATTAAAAGCCTTAATATGTCTTGAAATCATTGAATATAAATCTGTCCTTCAAAGCCTGCACATGGCAAAACATTATCTGTGACCAGTGTACACAAGAACAGCTTTTGATTAGTAATACAGGAGTGTCAGGTTTATTAAGCTTATTTACTATTGAATGTTTTATTTATTTAATGAAATAACAGTAAATGCATGGCACATTCAATACACACCTTGTTCCAAGGTCCAGCCAAGGTTCTGTTTTAGCCATCCAAAGTTAGAGGAAAAAAAACAAATTAATAAAAAAACATTCCTACCCTACCTAATTTTTTTGAAGATGTTACCCGAAACAAACACTGCTTTTAGGCCTGATTTGTTGTCATTCGTAGCATCATTGGCCGAAGTGTTCCGAATCCATACCGAGAGCAGGATTCGCGGTTTCTAAAATCTTGTTCAAGATTTATCAAAACTGTTGTAAACAAACAGTATGGATTTTGAATCCAGTTTCGGTTTTATTGTAATCAAATACGACCTTATTCTAAGACGAAATTTCATCATAGTTCACCATGCTCTCAGTACCTTCGGTACTTTGATTTTATTATCTCGATGCAAATGGAAGATGGGCCTGGAATAATGTCTCTCTCTCTCTCTCTCTCTCTTACATGTTGTGTTCACTATCCATCATTCTCTTTCTCAATGTATTATTTGCCATTGTAATTTATTTCACTCAGTCAGCCATATGCAGATGTTAATTGGGAAGGGTTTAAACTAATGTTGGTAGAACTTGTTACCCGGGCCATTTGTCATTATAATATAATTATGTGGATATTATTGTGTATGCAAAAAGTATTGACAATGAAATATGTTTAAATCATATAAGACTGCAATTAACTTTCATTTGCCAGACTGCATGGTGAAAAATGATAAAAAATGGGCTTGAACTCATTATATTTCAAAACGTCCCTTTTGGTGCCCCGTAGCACTTAACATTTCTGCATGTAGTTTAATTTGTAATGTACTAAATTATATACACACGATTGTTTGATAAAGAGATATCGTTGGGGTTCATTACATGTGCGTAACTGATTTTAGATAACACAGTATATAATGTCTATATTATTCTGATTGGAGTTGCTTTATTTCTGGTGGTGTGATTATGTAATGAATGAATGGTGTTTTACGGCACGTCGACACATAAATAGGTCATATTGTGAGCAAAAACTGATAAATGATGAAGAAATGAAGGGTTAATTAAAAATTAATGTAAATATATAAAGATAAAGCTATTTACATGTAAATCCCTTGAACTCATTGGGTTTTAAGGCGCAACAACACATGCAAGGTTATATGGCGCCTAACGGGAATAAACATGCCGGGCTCATCCTCCATTTACATGGAGATAAAATATGGAGAATGGGCCTAGAACCTTTTCACCTGCAGAACTGCAGAGTTGCTGCAAATTCTACTGTAGACACTTCATTTACGCTGGAACCACGTTTATTGTTTGTCTGCCACTGCTCTAGTGATTTGAGCAAGATGGCACCTGTCACGATGAAGACCTTTAATGAGCATGAACAAAAGATGATAAAATGAACATGAATTTGGGACGGTTCTACCCCTATGCCTACCACTCTAACGGGATCTGCAGTGGCCCTATTCTTTTCCCGGGAACCACACTTGGACGTGAGGTATACGACATCATAAACATAAAAGGGTTGACAATAGGGATACTGCCTTGGAGGGGTCATTTTTAAAAACGGCCGCTGGTTTTTTTTTAATCAGGTTCTAGGGTGCTCCCACCCTTACTCTTACCCAAGGTAACTGACTTAATTTCAAAACATAAATAATACATTTTAAAAAGTCTCATTGTAGGATCATCTTGGCTTTTAGTGACCATAAAATTTAGTTTTCCAAATATAAAAAGACAAAAATCGAAAGTGAAAGTATATGCACAATTAAAATTGATTTCTTGTTACCCGTTAACCAGTTATGACACAGCTGAAAGGCGAGAAGATTCCATTTTGCACTGCAGGGATCTACTTTCGTTTTCAATTCCAATGAAACGACTATCCGCGCTTTGTTTAATACGAAAATCTACTCAATTTGATTGGTTGAAAAATCAATATCATATGACAAGATTAAACGCGTATCTCGCGCTTTACATTTTTTAACCAAACACATTTAATATGTGGATAGTTAAAGTGATATTTACGTTATGTCCAGAGGACAAAAATGACAGTGAATATTTAAAAAGGCATTACATTCTATTTTTGGTAAGTACGATTGATATATTCGGCAATTGTTCCTGGTTATATGTCATATTGTGTATATAGGTTAAATTCAAAACACATTCTTGTTTTCATATAGATCTACCTCAAACTCTGTACATTGACAAAAGAGCAACAATATTAAATATATATATTTAGAGAAGTGGTATCGTTTTCGGATTCTAGTGTCTCGTTTTCCGCCTTTATGTTGTTTAAAAAAAGGGACAAGGTCAATTGATTATAAGCATATACCTGTGAAATATATACCTGTGCGAAATCCTATACCATAGACCAAAACTACGGAAGAGTAAAGGGTTCAAAAGAAAACTTATATTTTAATTGACCATTCTTTCTAAATCAAAACTTCGTTTTGCATCGTCGTAAATTAGTATAATTATACAGCGAGTTTCTTTCACTGAATAACCAAGGAATATGTATTGTGACATTTTGTTTAGCATGTTATTGTTGTTGGTTTAACTCTTAAAGGGTAGATGCACTATTTTCAAATACGATTTATTTAAAAGGGCTCTGAACAACTTGAAAAAAAACTGAAAAAAATATCAAAATGCCATGAAAGATACAACAGGTATAATTATGACCTATTGAAAATGTGCAAAGAACATACATGGAGGCGGCCACCTTTTAACGATGAAGTCATCGCGCCTTTTTACCATATATGGCATATTGACAAAATACATTTTAAAGCAAGGAAATCATTGCAAATTAATTAACAATACATATACATATGTAAAATAATGTATAAATTGTATGCTTATTTTTCATTTGCAGTGATTTTCTTTGCTTTAAAAGACATATTTTATGTACGCCATATATGGTAAAAAGGCGCGATGACGTCATCGTTCCAAGATGACCACCTCCATTTATGTTTTTTTGCAAATTTTCAATAGGTCATATCTCCTTTATTTTTCACGGCATTTTGATAATTCTTTCAGTTTTTTTCAAGTTTTTCAGGGCCCCCTTTAAAATAAACCTTGTTTGAAAATGATGCATGAACCCCTTTAAAAACTGTATGGGATGCATATAACTGAAATGACATCCACGGTACATGGTGGAGTTTAGATACCTTAACTGCTTGTCTCGGTATCAACATGTATTGGGTTCGTTTCCCGGCAAGGAAACTCGTCATCGATGTTTCACCATCCTATCGACTAAATAATAAATAAAACCCCGTTAAATCCGGATAATTCATACATTTATATACGCTACACGTTTATGCCTGTCAATATATACTGCCGTAAGTGGCATTCTATGTGTATTACGGAACATGAATCGTATTGCTGTTTGCACAGAACTCTCTTCGATAACCCAGGCAAGTCTCCTTTTCCTTTCACTCCATCTTTCAAGTCAAAATGGTCTCTATTTTGATCCCAGAAGGAATGAATACCCCAGCTGTTGCGATGTGTCAGTAAATTTGAGAACAATAATGTGTGACTGCTTAAACTGGAAGCCATGGCAGTGATCCGCATGCATGTTCTACGAAAGAACGATGGGGACGGGACTTCATACTTTAAACTGTTTGGCAGTCATTTATAGGAATGTACAAGGTGGCATTTGGAAGCCAGTCACGTTTAACAGAGGTGTTATATTCTAGCCACTCATTTGTCCTTACCGTTCCAAGGCGGTATCCTATTGTTAACAATTTTATGTTTGTGATTTATTGCCGGAGCCTCAAGACTCCGGCTATATTTATCCCGGACTCAGAAAGCTACTCTGGGTATTTGACTGTCTATCAACGTCGTGTTACCGTTCATAAAACAACTGTATTTTATTAAGAATACCCGGACGCAGTCAAATTGGTATACATGCAGTTGATGGGTCTTCTACTACTTTTTAGTATCAATTTTAGGGATACAGTCTACAAATTATGATATGCGCATGCGCGTATAACTGGTTCTAATTTAGTCTTGATCATCTTCGACGCTTGATTGTAAATACAACGTCTTGACCGTTTGTGCAGAAACAAATTTGAAACTGGAAGCACGTGACCGTTATTAGTATTTTTTATTAAAGTATTTCTGACCATCCGCATTTAGTTCGTCGATATAATAATGAAGTTTCCCTCTTTGTTTATCTTTCTTTATTAATACGTGTATTGTCTTTCTGTTTTCTTTATATCTTGGATAGCAGGTGTTCCTCTCTCAGCCAATCAGAAACCTTACCAGTGTATCGGCAAAAATCAAACTTTATTCAGGAGGACTGTTCTAGAAGTTTGTTTTGAAAACAAGCAAGCGTCGCAGATGATCTGTACTAGTTCTAACTGTTTTTTAGATGCAAAATTCAGGGATACAGTCTATAAATCTGTTTTCAGCATACGAATACAGCTGGTTCATATTGGTATCGTCACTGATTATTGAATGATGTTAAACTTTATTAAAGGGACAAACGGCAATCTTGATTTTTAAAAGCTCGCGTCGCCCCGTTAGTTTTTCTACATAGCTTGCATCTGTTCAATAATTAATATTAATTCTAATACACCCGCACTATATAGCCTAGTTTAAAATATCTCGTTATATTCGACGATATCACTGTAACGTTTGCAACGTTATGAGAATAAGCAAGGCAATGCGAAAGATATCACTGTAACGTTTGCAACGTTAGGAGAATAAGCAAGGCAATGCGAAAGATATCACTGTTAGTAACGTTTGCAACGTTAGGAGAGGAAGCAAAGCAATGCGAACGATTTCAGATGTGTGCGTTATTTTCACATTTTAGGAGAATTAGAATAGAAATAGAACATCGTTTACGGTGAATTATCTTGTAATTATCTTGTAATAGGACATAATTTAAAGTGAATTATCGTGTAATATATCACGAGTTGTCGTTCATTTGTAAACAATAATTTCACGAGCCCGAATTTCACGTTTACAATTGAACTCCAAACCGTGATATATTACACGATAATTCACTTTAAATTATGTCCTATTTCTTAATTATAAGAATAATATAAAGGAAATTGTGTTTGAATATTACTAACTCTTTCTGTATACAGCTCTATATGTGTCTCTTTTTGGTGCCGTCTGATTTTAGAATAAGCAACACCTCTTCATTAAACAGAGTGGATGAAACTTTAACAGATGTCTCATTTTCATATTATAACATTTTGCAACACAGATGCCAAATTTAAAAACAGTTTCACTTTGTCTCATAATGATTAGTTTATAGATCTAATAGACAGCAATTATAAATCTCATGCTGTTTCTGATTTTAGTTTAAATATACCAAGTAATAGACGGGTTGGAAAAGGCGGTGTTGCAATTATGTGACATGTCAAACATGACCAGTTCATTACGCCGTTAAGCATTGATGATGACAGAATAGTTGGTGTGCAATTTCAAGCTGCCAAAGATCAATATATTTTTGTCTTTCAAGTGTACCTTCCGTGTCGAAATCACTCGATTAGGGCATATAAAGACTACATTGATAAATTATATAACTTATGGAGTCTGTACTCGGAAAACGGTATGGTAATATTTATGGGGGACTTTAATGCAAAATGCCAGAGCGATAGCATTCTTGAAGGCAGAGATCTCTATTTTAAGCAATTATTGACTGATACAAATTGTATCACTATCAATACTTTAGATACATGTAAAGGTGCCAAAACATCTTTTGTGTCATATGATGAAAGTTGCGAATCGTTGATTGATTATATTTTAATTCCTATTGAACGCGAGTATACCGTGTCGTACTGCGAAATTGTAGATGATGACTGCTTAAATATGTCGAGGCATAGACCAATAACATGTACTTTAAACGTGCCAGTTTTACCCTTATGTACTGATGAGCCAAATAAGCGTGACTTTGGGACTAACTGGAGAAAAGTTACGCAACGTGAATTAGGTGATTATCAGCATATGTTGAATAATTCACATGACCTGATAAATGCACAATCTGCAACTCTTTCTAATAAAGCGGATATTGATCAAATGTATAACCTTATTGTTAATACCGTGGTCCAGTCTTCGGGGACTTGTTTTAAAACGTCAAAGTTTAGGCATTTTCTCAAACCGTATTGGAATAAAACTCTCTCAGAGGCACATAAAATAATGAAAGTTAAGCGAATGTCATGGTTAAACGACGGTAGGCCGAGTTCTAGTGACTCATTTAGTTATGTGTATTATAAACAAGCAAAGCGACACTTTAGGAAGCTGCATATATTCTATTCTCAACAATATTTAAACAAATTAGACGAAGAAATCAATAAATCCGCGGAAATAGACAACGAACAATTCTGGAGATTAGTAAAAACGCGACGAAAACAATCAAACAGTAGAGCGGGCGCTGAACTGTAATTTAACGGTGTTATTTATAGGGATCAACAGGGCATAACAGATCAATGGCAGAAATATTTTGAAGTGTTATTTACGCCAAACGAAAATCCAAAATATGATATCGAATGGAAAAAATATATAGATACTAAAGTAAATGCGATTTTATCCGATTTTAAAACCACTACTTCATGTACACAAGTAAATGATGTAGAGGTTCCTTTTGCGGATGTTAAGACAGCAATACTTTCATGTAAACGTGGTAAAGCGTGTGGTATTGATAATGTATATTATGAGCACTTTATATATGGTGGCGACATTATAGTCGATGTACTGGCAAACCTTTATACAGCCATGCTAAAATTGTCATATACACCATTGTCCATGAACAATGGCATCATAATAACGCTTCATAAAGGTGGGAGAAAGCGTAAAGATGATCCGAATAATTATAGGGCAATAACCTTATCCCCAACCATACTAAAAATATACGAAGTGATTTTACTAAGTCGTTCGAAGTCGAAAATCTTGTCAAAAATAAGCTGTCAACAGGGGGGGTTTCAAGAGCAACTGGGAAGTACAATGACAGCGTTCTCTTTGAGAGAATGTATTCTATATGGTAAAGAAAATAATAGCAAAGTGTTTGCCTGTTTCTTAGATTCTAGACAAGCTTTTGATATTTTATGGCATGACGCTCTTTTTTATAAGCTTCATGACATGAACATAGATACTAAAACATTTTTATCTTTTGTTGATATATACCGCAACATGAAGAGTTGCGTACGGAATCGAAGTTGTATCTCTAAATGGTTTAATGTCTTGCAGGGTACCAGGCAAGGTGGTAAAAGCTCACCATTGTTGTATTTATTGTTTATAGATGGTCTAATCAAAGAGCTGGAACAAAGCGGTTATGGGCTATGTATTTTTAACCTAAACGCTGGTTCACCTACAGTAGCTGACGACATGGTGTTAGTTTCATTTTCTAAATGCGGTCTTGATAACATGCTTAGTATATGTAACAGATATGCCATGAAATGGCGATTCGAATATAATTCACAAAAATGCGCCGTTATAGTCTTCAATGAATTAAATTCTGATTTTAAAAGAGCTGATAGACGCTGGCTGCTTGGTGATCAAACCATTGATGAAGTAGAACAGTATACACATCTAGGTATTATTTGTGACAAATATTTGAGCATCCAACAAAATGTAAAAGAGTCGAATACGAAATTAAGAGGTACTTTCTTAAGCCTGATTAATAGTGGGCTCCATCCAAATGGCCTTAACCCTTCAACGTCACTAACAATTTATAAGTCTGTTGTTCTGCCAAAATCACTGTTCGGGTGTGAGCTGTGGAACACTTTATCAATTTCTGACTTAAATCTGTTGGAACGTGGGCATCGGTTTTGCATTAAATTTATACAAAAGTTACCCCCGTATACTCGGACAGACATGGCGTTAAGCGCACTTGGTCTTACGTCAATTGAATCTGAAATTGATTATAAAAAACTACAATTCTTCGCTCAGTTATGCAGATTACCTTGTAAGTATATAGCGAAACAAATTTTTGTAAACAGATTATTGAGATATTTGAATAATGACAAGCAAACGCATGGTTTTATTCCTGATATATACAGGTTACTGGCCAAATATGAGTTATCTAATTACTTGCATATATTTGTTAGCAGCTCAAGTTTTCCATCAAAGTTCGTGTGGAAAACAATTTTGAAAGCTAAAATATATGAATACCAGTCAATGCAGATGTCTGCAAGACTGTGCTTACTTATGAAAGAAGAACACGTTATTAATATCTTTAATAAAAATGAGCCTTGTCGACTATGGCAATTATGTAGAAAAAAGCCTGAAATAAGGCAATAGTGTCATACAGTGATATCTGTGTTGTGTAAACTTTTTTCTTTCAGTCGACCTGAGCAATGTCCGAAATGCAATTCTTTGGTAGACAATAAAGTAGAACACATTATAAATTTCTGTCCTAAAAATAACGAGTACAGAAATAAGTTATGGTCAGCTATTTTAGAAAATGCAGGAATTGGTGTATTCTCTAAATTTATTTCTAAAGGCAGCTATGATCAAATTTGTGACTTACTTGCTGGCTTCAGAAACTACTGTACTGAAAACAATGAACAGTTACTCTTAAAAATTGTTCATCTAATTCACAAAATGTTTTCAAATCTCTTGTAATATCGTCTTTACAAGGTATAATGGTACCTGTTTAACTGTATGATAGTTGTTACCTTGTGTTTCGTTTCGACAAGGGTCATGCAATTATGGTTAAGCTTTTTGTTAAACCCAACAGGCAGCTGACTTTGTTAGGATGTCATGTTGCATGTTGGGAATGCTATTTATGTTTTTTCTATAGATAAATATAGATATATAAATAATTGAGATTTTAAGTACTAAACAATAGAAAATATAATGTTCACAACTTTCAATAGTGCTCCACACCTTGTTTTAAATCTCAATATTATTGTTTATAGGATTGATGCATAATCAGTTATGTAATATGTTATACTACTTTAAACTGAGTATATTGTACCAGTTTGGCATCTTGTGTTTCGTTTCGACAAGAGTCATGCATATGGTAATACATATCAATATATATAGTTTGTTTAAATAGTTTTATTAAAACTCTATACTCATAACTAATTGAGCCTGATAGAAAAATATTCAGTAACACTACATGTAATGCGTGATGTATATATTTTTGTTCTATATATGTACATATATGTTGACTTTCGTCTATGTTAACTTTTGAATTTGTATTGTATGTTATAATTATATGTATATGCTCTCCTACATCTTGGAGGAAAATAAAGCATCTATCTCTTCATTAAACAGAGTGGATGAAATGTTAACAGATGTCTCATTTTCATATTATAACATTATGCAACACAGATGCCAAATTTAAAAACATTTTCACTTTGTCTCATAATGATTAGTTTATCTAGTGCTCAAATATTTTATGATAAATGTGTTTTGATTATTGACAATTACATTTCGAACATCTACACACTGCTCGTTTATTTGTATAATATTCATTCCCCTTACTGTTTTCTTATATAACTGTTCTGTTCGACTTGTGAAACTTTGTATCACTGTTTTCTTGTGTATACACTGTAGCCAGTTAGCAACTGTCATTCACGGACGGGGACCTGGGTAGAACCATCGACGTTCCGCAAACCCATATGGATAGCTTCCTAAGACACATATTCCTAGGCCCATCATCGAACCCATAGTGGTGAGGTGCACAGAGTCTCTAACCACTCGACCACAGACGCCCCGTACTTTGCGTTTGAACATATATTTTTCTGTGTAATGTTTGCTTTAAAGGCATGTTCATAAATCCCTGCATTCAATCCTTTCATTTTGTTAATGTAGACATGGAATACTTAATTAGTAGGTTCATGACTACTGCGGATAAATTCTCCTAATAGCATTATCAGGTCTCACCGTCAAAATTAAAAGTATTGAAAATATATACAACAGGAGCTCTGTGGTCTAGTTGTGGAGCGTTGGACCTAGGATAGAAACGTCGTGGGTTCGATCCCCGCCATGACCATATGTGTTGTGCCCATGAGCAAGACGCTTTATCTAAACTTGCTTAATACTGGTTCTTTATGAAGACATCGAGAGTGATTAAAATAAGTTCAAAATACCTCGTTACAATCGATATAGATATAAATACATATGTTTAAACTAAAAAATTAAACGATGTAAACAACACACGTATAATTGAAGACTTGATTACACACCTTATGTAATCAGAATAGGTGTATATATTATATATAGAGGATCTTAAACGAGTTCCCATTTCATATAAGATTATGAAACGAATTATTTTTATCAGATTTGAATCAGATGGACATAGAACCGCCACGACGTCAGACACACTTTAGCGCCAAAACGTCATAAAATATGTGACGTCGTAACGTCGTCTCACACATAACGTTGCGTATAAAAGAGTTCGTGTTTTACCTCTTTACAAAATAGCAGTTTACGTCAACTTTTTAACAAACCAACAACAATGTTTTGTATAACGTGCATTATTTTTATAAGCTGTCACAAATTATAAGTTTATGACTCAGATCTGCGTGAATTTGTAATAAAAAAAATAGTTTCAGTTAATAAACTTGCGTAGTGTAACAGGTTTAGCTCAACCAATCAAAATCATTCCAGGCTGTATTACACGTGTGTCATACAATAGAATAGTAAATGGGTGTTCGACACTGAAAACAAGGGACGTTATGTGATAAATATAGTTATTAAAAGTTTAAACATTTCAAAATTCGTTGATCGTAAATTGTATTATCGGAAATTCAGTTCTATTTTTAGCTGTTGACTCATTCGTTTGAATACCATTTTGGAATACCATATTTCAAGTCCATTTGTCGTTCATTATCTTACATATACAAAACAACCGTTTAGGGACCGACCATTTGGGGGGAGGTGGGGGGGGGGGGTGAGGTGTGGAGGGGGGGGGGGGGTGCGTGTTGAATTGTATTATCGGAAATTCCGTTCTATTTTTAGCTGTAGACTCATTTGTTGGAATACCATTTTGGAATACCATTTGTCGTTCATAAAACAACCGTTTAGGGTGGGGGCCTGAGATTTTTGTTTCAGCCGAAATACTTTTTTTGCATTTCTTTAAAGCCGGGATTTTATTTCGCCTAGTACACTGGCCAGATTTATTTTTTCGTCAACTTGAAAGCCAGAATATTTTTTTTAAGTTTTAATATTCGTAGAATAAGAAGAGCTGTTGTAGATCTACTCAACTTCTGCGTCGACGTTGGTTTTCAGTTGTGCGTTGTCCAAGTCCAATTATTTCAGCAACCACTGGTCAGTGAAACTTGAAATATATCATCAGTACCATCAAGGACACTGGTAGACACATGTTCTATAACTCTGTATTGCATTTAAGCAAAACCATGCCATTTTCCTAATTTGATGTTCGCGTTTAAGTTCTTTTTTGACAAGACCATATATTTTATCAACTGAAAGTCGTACATCAAGAAAACTTCAGTAAAGCTTGGAATATAAAGGCAGGGCCTTCCGAATGCCATTTAAGAGCATATTCTCCCTATCCTTAAATTCAAAATCTAATTAACCCCATATCCTTCGATCTCTCTGCCCTATCCCTTGAAAGCACCAATACACCTGCAAAATGCATTATACCTGGCTATAACTAGCTCCTTGTAGGCTATACGTCTTAAACATCCTTTCATTTACAGTTAAAATATACTTCAAAATTCATCTAAATAAATCATGAACATATTGGTCATCCGAAAGGTAACTCCCTCGCAAACCCACCCCATAAAATTCAAATTTAATTTACCCTATCCTTTCAATAATTTCTGTGGAAGACCTGCATACATGTTCCATATTAACTCTGTATTGCATTTTAACAAAGTTAGGGACCGACCATTTTGTTTTCGGGGTGGGGGCGGGTTGGGGGAGGGGGAGGGGGTTGTATCGGGGGGGGGGGGGGGGGGCTGGGATTTTCCTTTTAGCCGGAGTTTTTTTTCATTTCTTTAAAGCCGGGATTTATATTTCGCCTAGTGATCTAGCCAGATTATTTTTTTTCGTCAACTTGAAAGCCATAATATATTTTTTTTTAAAGTTTTATTAGTCGTAGAATAAGAAGAGCTGTTATAGATCTACTCAACGACTGTGTCGACGTCGGTTTTCAGTAATTGGCCAAGTCCAATTATTTCAGCAACCACTGGTCAGTGAAACTTGAAACCATCAAGGACACTGGTAGACACATGTTCCATAACTCTGTATTGCATTTAAGCAAAAGCATGGCCCTTTTATTACTTTTAATTTCTGGTTTAAATACGTTTTCGACAAGTGCATTTTAACAACTGAAAGCTGAAGCAGTGTATGGCAGCAAACGAAAACTTACGCTGTCAACAAATACAAGTCGTAAACCATTCAGTACTTGGTATGAAAGCAGACTTAAAGTCGTGTTCTGTGACAATAAACGATAGTGTTAAAAGCTTGAGCAAAAGCATCAGTGACATTAAAGTCACTGTACTTAAGGTAAATAATGAAGAGCTTGCAAAAGTAAGACAGTCACTGGAAACTCTGCAGACAAAGATAGTTGACACTAACGTTTTTGTAAAATCTCCACTACAGGCAATCGATGACCCTGATATGCATGCAGTTATGTATACATCAGAACAAAACATTGTCGGTGTACATGATGCACTAATGGAAGAATTTAACAATTCATTTGGTGGTGTAGTGTTGCCTAACACTAACAATGACAACACATGCGTCTTAAATGACGACGACATTACCTTCTTTTTGGCAGGAACACTTAGTGATCACACTCCAATCTCCCCTGCTGAGTGTAGTGACGTCATGAATGTGTCCAAATATGTTGATACATGTATTGTCTCCGACTCTCCCGATCGATCAGAAACAACACATATTTCGGAAAACATTCAAATCACATTAGAATGTGTAGTTTCTGATGTTTCGGAAGAACCATCTGCTATAGATACTTGTAATGTTATTGATTCTCCCGATCGCTCAGAAACAACATGTAAATCGAAAGACAGCTATTCCATAGAAAGTGTAGTTTCTGATAGATTGGAAGCTTCTAATACATTGTTTCATACTTCTGACAAAAAAAATGCTTATAACTTTGCAAATAATAACAGAATGCGTAATAGAAAAACTAACAGCAAACAGAAAATGAAACATTCCGATGGAAAGGGTCATGTTAACTTTAAGAAAATTATATCCACTATTGGGACCCCTAGTTATCCACGTCAAAACGGTATACCGGTTCGAGTCACCGCACGTGAGGCTGCTTATGATACACGTGCCCAATATGATTATGAGGAAGATTTTAGCGTATACGTGCGTAAACGGACAAAACGTTTCTACGTAGGCGGATTTCAAAATACTATAAATAAAGACAAGATTGCGCGATATGTGTCTCGTCGGGGTCCAAAAGTAACTAAATTAAATTTATTTCCATCTCGACGGTTCCCTGATGAGGTTGTTATACAACTTAATGTTGAGGCAAACGATGAATGTAACCTATTGGAAGATATCGGTTTTTGGCCCCGCCATGTTGTCTGCAAACCCTGGGTATCCCAAAATGAGAAAAAGAAATTGGGCGATCAGCAGCATGGGTCATGGTATAACCGTAATTTGCAGCGATATAGTTGGCACAATGACAGTAATTCTCAAGATACCCAGGTACATGACAATTACTACCAGTATTTAGAAATGGATTAGTGTAGCCCTTACGTTGTACATAAAACATCGAATTAAAATATGCAGTGTTTCAAACAATTAAATTTTTTATCCTGGAACGTAACGGGCCTGATGTCAAGTAGTACTTACCTTTGTAACTCACTTAAGACCCATGCTATAGACTTATGTGGGCTGTCCGAGCACTGGCTATACAGTCATAACTTACATTTTATAGATCTAATAGACAGCAATTATAAATCTCATGCTGTTTCTGATTTTAGTTTAAATATTCCAAGTAATAGACGGGTTGGAAAAGGCGGTGTTGCAATTATGTGACATGTCAAACATGACCAGTTCATTACGCCGTTAAGCATTGATGATGACAGAATAGTTGGTGTGCAATTTCAAGCTGCCAAAGATCAATATATTTTTGTCTTTCAAGTGTACCTTCCGTGTCGAAATCACTCGATTAGGGCATATAAAGACTACATTGATAAATTATATAACTTATGGAGTCTGTACTCGGAAAACGGTATGGTAATATTTATGGGGGACTTTAATGCAAAATGCCAGAGCGATAGCATTCTTGAAGGCAGAGATCTCTATTTTAAGCAATTATTGACTGATACAAATTGTATCACTATCAATACTTTAGATACATGTAAAGGTGCCAAAACATCTTTTGTGTCATATGATGAAAGTTGCGAATCGTTGATTGATTATATTTTAATTCCTATTGAACGCGAGTATACCGTGTCGTACTGCGAAATTGTAGATGATGACTGCTTAAATATGTCGAGGCATAGACCAATAACATGTACTTTAAACGTGCCAGTTTTACCCTTATGTACTGATGAGCCAAATAAGCGTGACTTTGGGACTAACTGGAGAAAAGTTACGCAACGTGAATTAGGTGATTATCAGCATATGTTGAATAATTCACATGACCTGATAAATGCACAATCTGCAACTCTTTCTAATAAAGCGGATATTGATCAAATGTATAACCTTATTGTTAATACCGTGGTCCAGTCTTCGGGGACTTGTTTTAAAACGTCAAAGTTTAGGCATTTTCTCAAACCGTATTGGAATAAAACTCTCTCAGAGGCACATAAAATAATGAAAGTTAAGCGAATGTCATGGTTAAACGACGGTAGGCCGAGTTCTAGTGACTCATTTAGTTATGTGTATTATAAACAAGCAAAGCGACACTTTAGGAAGCTGCATATATTCTATTCTCAACAATATTTAAACAAATTAGACGAAGAAATCAATAAATCCGCGGAAATAGACAACGAACAATTCTGGAGATTAGTAAAAACGCGACGAAAACAATCAAACAGTAGAGCGGGCGCTGAACTGTAATTTAACGGTGTTATTTATAGGGATCAACAGGGCATAACAGATCAATGGCAGAAATATTTTGAAGTGTTATTTACGCCAAACGAAAATCCAAAATATGATATCGAATGGAAAAAATATATAGATACTAAAGTAAATGCGATTTTATCCGATTTTAAAACCACTACTTCATGTACACAAGTAAATGATGTAGAGGTTCCTTTTGCGGATGTTAAGACAGCAATACTTTCATGTAAACGTGGTAAAGCGTGTGGTATTGATAATGTATATTATGAGCACTTTATATATGGTGGCGACATTATAGTCGATGTACTGGCAAACCTTTATACAGCCATGCTAAAATTGTCATATACACCATTGTCCATGAACAATGGCATCATAATAACGCTTCATAAAGGTGGGAGAAAGCGTAAAGATGATCCGAATAATTATAGGGCAATAACCTTATCCCCAACCATACTAAAAATATACGAAGTGATTTTACTAAGTCGTTCGAAGTCGAAAATCTTGTCAAAAATAAGCTGTCAACAGGGGGGGTTTCAAGAGCAACTGGGAAGTACAATGACAGCGTTCTCTTTGAGAGAATGTATTCTATATGGTAAAGAAAATAATAGCAAAGTGTTTGCCTGTTTCTTAGATTCTAGACAAGCTTTTGATATTTTATGGCATGACGCTCTTTTTTATAAGCTTCATGACATGAACATAGATACTAAAACATTTTTATCTTTTGTTGATATATACCGCAACATGAAGAGTTGCGTACGGAATCGAAGTTGTATCTCTAAATGGTTTAATGTCTTGCAGGGTACCAGGCAAGGTGGTAAAAGCTCACCATTGTTGTATTTATTGTTTATAGATGGTCTAATCAAAGAGCTGGAACAAAGCGGTTATGGGCTATGTATTTTTAACCTAAACGCTGGTTCACCTACAGTAGCTGACGACATGGTGTTAGTTTCATTTTCTAAATGCGGTCTTGATAACATGCTTAGTATATGTAACAGATATGCCATGAAATGGCGATTCGAATATAATTCACAAAAATGCGCCGTTATAGTCTTCAATGAATTAAATTCTGATTTTAAAAGAGCTGATAGACGCTGGCTGCTTGGTGATCAAACCATTGATGAAGTAGAACAGTATACACATCTAGGTATTATTTGTGACAAATATTTGAGCATCCAACAAAATGTAAAAGAGTCGAATACGAAATTAAGAGGTACTTTCTTAAGCCTGATTAATAGTGGGCTCCATCCAAATGGCCTTAACCCTTCAACGTCACTAACAATTTATAAGTCTGTTGTTCTGCCAAAATCACTGTTCGGGTGTGAGCTGTGGAACACTTTATCAATTTCTGACTTAAATCTGTTGGAACGTGGGCATCGGTTTTGCATTAAATTTATACAAAAGTTACCCCCGTATACTCGGACAGACATGGCGTTAAGCGCACTTGGTCTTACGTCAATTGAATCTGAAATTGATTATAAAAAACTACAATTCTTCGCTCAGTTATGCAGATTACCTTGTAAGTATATAGCGAAACAAATTTTTGTAAACAGATTATTGAGATATTTGAATAATGACAAGCAAACGCATGGTTTTATTCCTGATATATACAGGTTACTGGCCAAATATGAGTTATCTAATTACTTGCATATATTTGTTAGCAGCTCAAGTTTTCCATCAAAGTTCGTGTGGAAAACAATTTTGAAAGCTAAAATATATGAATACCAGTCAATGCAGATGTCTGCAAGACTGTGCTTACTTATGAAAGAAGAACACGTTATTAATATCTTTAATAAAAATGAGCCTTGTCGACTATGGCAATTATGTAGAAAAAAGCCTGAAATAAGGCAATAGTGTCATACAGTGATATCTGTGTTGTGTAAACTTTTTTCTTTCAGTCGACCTGAGCAATGTCCCAAATGCAATTCTTTGGTAGACAATAAAGTAGAACACATTATAAATTTCTGTCCTAAAAATAACGAGTACAGAAATAAGTTATGGTCAGCTATTTTAGAAAATGCAGGAATTGGTGTATTCTCTAAATTTATTTCTAAAGGCAGCTATGATCAAATTTGTGACTTACTTGCTGGCTTCAGAAACTACTGTACTGAAAACAATGAACAGTTACTCTTAAAAATTGTTCATCTAATTCACAAAATGTTTTCAAATCTCTTGTAATATCGTCTTTACAAGGTATAATGGTACCTGTTTAACTGTATGATAGTTGTTACCTTGTGTTTCGTTTCGACAAGGGTCATGCAATTATGGTTAAGCTTTTTGTTAAACCCAACAGGCAGCTGACTTTGTTAGGATGTCATGTTGCATGTTGGGAATGCTATTTATGTTTTTTCTATAGATAAATATAGATATATAAATAATTGAGATTTTAAGTACTAAACAATAGAAAATATAATGTTCACAACTTTCAATAGTGCTCCACACCTTGTTTTAAATCTCAATATTATTGTTTATAGGATTGATGCATAATCAGTTATGTAATATGTTATACTACTTTAAACTGAGTATATTGTACCAGTTTGGCATCTTGTGTTTCGTTTCGACAAGAGTCATGCATATGGTAATACATATCAATATATATAGTTTGTTTAAATAGTTTTATTAAAACTCTATACTCATAACTAATTGAGCCTGATAGAAAAATATTCAGTAACACTACATGTAATGCGTGATGTATATATTTTTGTTCTATATATGTACATATATGTTGACTTTCGTCTATGTTAACTTTTGAATTTGTATTGTATGTTATAATTATATGTATATGCTCTCCTACATCTTGGAGGAAAATAAAGCATCTATCTCTTCATTAAACAGAGTGGATGAAACTTTAACAGATGTCTCATTTTCATATTATAACATTATGCAACACAGATGCCAAATTTAAAAACATTTTCACTTTGTCTCATAATGATTAGTTTATCTAGTGCTCAAATATTTTATGATAAATGTGTTTTGATTATTGACAATTACATTTCGAACATCTACACACTGCTCGTTTATTTGTATAATATTCATTCCCCTTACTGTTTTCTTATATAACTGTTCTGTTCGACTTGTGAAACTTTGTATCACTGTTTTCTTGTGTATACACTGTAGCCAGTTAGCAACTGTCATTCACGGACGGGGACCTGGGTAGAACCATCGACGTTCCGCAAACCCATATGGATAGCTTCCTAAGACACATATTCCTAGGCCCATCATCGAACCCATAGTGGTGAGGTGCACAGAGTCTCTAACCACTCGACCACAGACGCCCCGTACTTTGCGTTTGAACATATATTTTTCTGTGTAATGTTTGCTTTAAAGGCATGTTCATAAATCCCTGCATTCAATCCTTTCATTTTGTTAATGTAGACATGGAATACTTAATTAGTAGGTTCATGACTACTGCGGATAAATTCTCCTAATAGCATTATCAGGTCTCACCGTCAAAATTAAAAGTATTGAAAATATATACAACAGGAGCTCTGTGGTCTAGTTGTGGAGCGTTGGACCTAGGATAGAAACGTCGTGGGTTCGATCCCCGCCATGACCATATGTGTTGTGCCCATGAGCAAGACGCTTTATCTAAACTTGCTTAATACTGGTTCTTTATGAAGACATCGAGAGTGATTAAAATAAGTTCAAAATACCTCGTTACAATCGATATAGATATAAATACATATGTTTAAACTAAAAAATTAAACGATGTAAACAACACACGTATAATTGAAGACTTGATTACACACCTTATGTAATCAGAATAGGTGTATATATTATATATAGAGGATCTTAAACGAGTTCCCATTTCATATAAGATTATGAAACGAATTATTTTAATCAGATTTGAATCAGATGGACATAGAACCGCCACGACGTCAGACACACTTTAGCGCCAAAACGTCATAAAATATGTGACGTCGTAACGTCGTCTCACACATAACGTTGCGTATAAAAGAGTTCGTGTTTTACCTCTTTACAAAATAGCAGTTTACGTCAACTTTTTAACAAACCAACAACAATGTTTTGTATAACGTGCATTATTTTTATAAGCTGTCACAAATTATAAGTTTATGACTCAGATCTGCGTGAATTTGTAATAAAAAAAATAGTTTCAGTTAATAAACTTGCGTAGTGTAACAGGTTTAACTCAACCAATCAAAATCATTCCAGGCTGTATTACACGTGTGTCATACAATAGAATATTAAATGGGTGTTCGACACTGAAAACAAGGGACGTTATGTGATAAATATAGTTATTAAAAGTTTAAACATTTCAAAATTCGTTGATCGTAAATTGTATTATCGGAAATTCAGTTCTATTTTTAGCTGTTGACTCATTCGTTGGAATACCATTTTGGAATACCATATTTCAAGTCCATTTGTCGTTCATTATCTTACATATACAAAACAACCGTTTAGGGACCGACCATTTGGGGGGAGGTGGGGGGGGGGTGAGGTGTGGAGGGGGGGGGGGCGTGTTGAATTGTATTATCGGAAATTCCGTTCTATTTTTAGCTGTAGACTCATTTGTTGGAATACCATTTTGGAATACCATTTGTCGTTCATAAAACAACCGTTTAGGGTGGGGGCCTGAGATTTTTGTTTCAGCCGAAATACTTTTTTTGCATTTCTTTAAAGCCGGGATTTTATTTCGCCTAGTACACTGGCCAGATTTATTTTTTCGTCAACTTGAAAGCCAGAATATTTTTTTTAAGTTTTAATATTCGTAGAATAAGAAGAGCTGTTGTAGATCTACTCAACTTCTGCGTCGACGTTGGTTTTTAGTTGTGCGTTGTCCAAGTCCAATTATTTCAGCAACCACTGGTCAGTGAAACTTGAAATATATCATCAGTACCATCAAGGACACTGGTAGACACATGTTCTATAACTCTGTATTGCATTTAAGCAAAACCATGCCATTTTCCTAATTTGATGTTCGCGTTTAAGTTCTTTTTTGACAAGACCATATATTTTATCAACTGAAAGTCGTACATCAAGAAAACTTCAGTAAAGCTTGGAATATATAGGCAGGGCCTTCCGAATGCCATTTAAGAGCATATTCTCCCTATCCTTAAATTCAAAATCTAATTAACCCCATATCCTTCGATCTCTCTGCCCTATCCCTTGAAAGCACCAATACACCTGCAAAATGCATTATACCTGGCTATAACTAGCTCCTTGTAGGCTATACGTCTTAAACATCCTTTCATTTACAGTTAAAATATACTTCAAAATTCATCTAAATAAATCATGAACATATTGGTCATCCGAAAGGTAACTCCCTCGCAAACCCACCCCATAAAATTCAAATTTAATTTACCCTATCCTTTCAATAATTTCTGTGGAAGACCTGCATACATGTTCCATATTAACTCTGTATTGCATTTTAACAAAGTTAGGGACCGACCATTTTGTTTTCGGGGTGGGGGCGGGTTGGGGGAGGGGGAGGGGGTGGGGGGGGGGGCTGGGATTTTCCTTTCAGCCGGAGTTTTTTTCATTTCTTTAAAGCCGGGATTTATATTTCGCCTAGTGATCTAGCCAGATTATTTTTTTTCGTCAACTTGAAAGCCATAATATATTTTTTTTTAAAGTTTTATTAGTCGTAGAATAAGAAGAGCTGTTATAGATCTACTCAACGACTGTGTCGACGTCGGTTTTCAGTTATTGGCCAAGTCCAATTATTTCAGCAACCACTGGTCAGTGAAACTTGAAACCATCAAGGACACTGGTAGACACATGTTCCATAACTCTGTATTGCATTTAAGCAAAAGCATGGCCCTTTTATTACTTTTAATTTCTGGTTTAAATACGTTTTCGACAAGTGCATTTTAACAACTGAAAGTCGTACATCAACAAAACTTCAGTAAAGCTTGGACTATTAAGAGCAATAGAAGACACATATTCCATATTAACTCTGTATTGCATTTAAGCAAAGTCATGTTCCTTTTTCGACTTCAAAATTATGGTTAAAGTTTTTAGGCAAGTCCTTGTATTTTAATAGATGATTGTTAATTATTAATACAGCTTCAGTAAAGCGTGGATGGATAACTCTGTATTGCATGCTAGTGAAATTATGGCCCTTTTTCTGGATAAATATTTTCTGTATTGTATTTTAAAAAGTGTAGCCTATTTTCGACTTAGAATTTCTATTATTTTATTTGCTGGCAAGTCCATTTATTTCAATACCCACTAGTCATATATCTCTGTCAAAGGAGCTTGACAAATGCCATCAGTCATCAAGGACACATGTTTCATAACTTTATTTCATTTTAACCAACTTTTCATCAACTAACAATGGCAAGACTGTAAATGTCATTAGCCCATAAACCCCACACCTTCCCCACTCCTACACCACCACCACCACTATCACCCCAGATAAATAGACACATAATTCTTCTATTATTTTTGTTTTTTCTTCAGTTACCATACCATGTCTGCATCTTGTTCACTTCCAACCTCACCCCCGAACACACACACTCTCCACCTTAGACTCCCCCAATGAAACTATTGTATTAATTCTGTTTTTTTCCCTATTCAGTAACACTTCACTTCCCCTCCCCAGACCTCTTCAAGTTCATATTCTTTCTGGGGTATTGAAGGTCTTACTTCGATATTCGGTATATATGTTTACTGACCACCCAAAAAAATCCTCACCACGCTGTCTTAATAAGCAATATAACTATAACACAAAGATGATCATGCATAACTGAATATAAGAAACAAAAGCCTGGAAAGCCACAAAGCAAGTACTCGGTGGTTGTTACAAGACTCATATAACATTTAGAATGTAGTACTGATTCTGCTCTGGACTTAGTGGGTGGTCTGCCTCCACCCCTAAAAATCGACCGTCATTAATAGCCTAAAATGTGATGGAAAATGACGTTAAACACAAACAAACAAACAAACAAACAAACAAAATAACACACAAAAAAGAACAACAACAAACAAACGTCTGGTTTCAGGCTCAACATGCTGACATTGGACACATTGTTAAATGCTGACCTTGATTGTTGATAACCATTACGTTAGCATTTTAGGGCAGATTGATTACCTTGTAAAACGTGTGATGCAAATGTGTATAATAACAAATTAAAATAAAATATTATTTGAGGTAATTTAACTAAAAACTAGGATCAAAACGTACGTAAAAAATTCACAGTATATTTTTAAGATTTGACTTTGTTTTGTTCCGTAAAATTTAGTTTTCTCAAAATATAAAAATGAAAAATGAAAGAGAAAGTATATGGACATTTATAATTGATTTCGTGTTTACTCGTTATCTATTTTAACCGTTTTAGCTATGACACAGCTAAACGGCGAGAAGATTACATTTCACATTGCAGGTGTCTACTTTCGTTTTCAATTCCAATGAAATGGGCTATCCGGGCTTTTTTAATACGAAAATATACGCAATTTGATTCGTGAAATAATAACATGTCATATGACAAGATCACTCAAGCACCTCGCGCTTTACAGTTGTTAGCAAAAGACATTTAATAGTGGATAGAAAGTTATATTTACGATCAAAGTTGACAGCGATTTATGTAAAACAGGCATTACGTTCTATGTTGGTAAGTACATTAGATATATTCTGCAATTGTTTCTGGTTATATGTCATATTGTGTATATAGGTTAAATCCAAAACACATTCCTGTTTTCATATAGTCTTATAGATCTACCTCAAACTCTGTACATAGACAAAATGTGCAACAATATTTAGAAAAGTGGTATCGCTTTTGGATTCTAGTATCTCGTTTTCCGCCTTTATCTTGTCTAAAACTTTTTCATGGGACAAGGTCAATTGATTATAAGCATGTACCTGTGAAATATACTGAACCAAACAGCTAACGCACCAGTAGACAATACCTTTAATATCTAAATAATAACAATCAATCAATCAAAACAAATTTCATTCTGAACGAGACAAATATCTTGTCAATAATTACTGTAAATTTAAAAAAAAAGCAATCAGATCACCTGTCTCCGGTACCAGTCGGCATATAAGTTCATACATTAAAGGTATTATTTACTGGTGCATTAGCTGTATATACCTGTGCGAAATAGACCTATATCATAGACCAAAAATACGGAAGAGTGAAGGGTTCAAAATAAAAACTTATATTTTAACTAACCTTTCTTTCTAACTCGAAACTTTGTTTTGCATCGTCCGTAACTTAATATGATTATCCAACGAGTTTCTTTCACTGAATAACCAGCGAATATTTATTGTGACATTTTGTGTAGCATGTTATTGTTGGTTTGACTTTTAAAAACTGTCTGGGATGCATGTAACTGAAACGACATCCACGGTACGTGGTGGAACTTAGATATCCTCACTGCTTGTCTCTGTATCAGAAGGTCGTGGGTTCGTTTCCTGGCGGCGATGTTACCCCTACTTTATGACGCCTTTCACAATTATCGATTAAATACTAATAAAAACTATGGGAAGCCATAACCGTCAAAATGTGGATATTTACAAACCATTCAATGACAGGCCATTTAATTCAACATCAAGTAATTTAATGACGTACATATTGATTCGTTACAAAGTGAATTGATACGGTTCAAAGTGAAATGATACGATGTAAATTTTCAAACCATACGACGCAAAGTCATTTGATGACGTACATATTGATTCGATGCGACGTGTAAACTCGGTTCATTCGTTACAAAGTGAATTAATACGATGTAAAATTTCAAACAAGTCATTTGATGACGTACACATTGATTCGATGCGACGTGTAAACTTTGTTCATTCGTTACAAAGTGAATTGATACGGTTCGAAGTGAAATGATACGGTGTAATATTCTAGCGACTCATTTGTCCTTACCGTTCCAAGGCGTTATCCTATTGTTAACAATTTTATGTTTGTGATTCATTGCGGCTATATTTATCCCGGACTCAGAAAGCTGCTATGCGTGTTGGACTATGTATCCATGATCAACGTCATATTACTGTTCATAAAACAAGTGTTACCCGGACGCAGTCAAATTGGTATACATGCAGTTTATGGGTTTTCTACTACTTGTAAATCAATTTTAGGGATACAGTCTACAAATTATGATGTGCGCATGCGCGTAGAACTGCTTCTAACTTAGTCTTGATCATCTTCGACGCTTGATTGTAAATACAAACGTCTTGACCGTTTGTGCAGAAACAAATTTGAAACTGGAAGCACGTGACCGTAATTAGTATGTTGTATTAAAGTATTTCTGACCATTTAGTTCGTCGATATAATAATGAAGTTTCCCTCTTTGTTTATCAATCTTTATTAATAAATGTATTGTCTTTTGCCTTTCTTTATATCTTGGATAGCAAGTGTTCCTGTCTCAGCCAATCAGAAACCGTACCAGTTATCGGCCAAAATCAAACTTTGTTCAGGAGGACTGTTCTATACGTTTGCCTTGAAAACAAGTAAGCGTCGCAGATGATCTATACTTTTCACTACAAGAATTAGATGCAAAGTTCAGGGATACATTCTATAAATCTGTTTCAGCATACGAATACAGCTGGTTACAAATCGGTATCGTCACTGATTATTGACTGATGTTAAACTGTATTAAAGGGACAAACGGCAATCTTGACTTTTTAAAAGCTCGCGGCGCCCCGTTAGTTTTTCTACATAGCTTGTATTTGTTCAATAATTAATATTAATTATAAGAATAATATAAAGGAAATTGTGTTTGAATATTACTAACTGTTTCTGTATACAGCTATATATGTATCTCTTTTATATGTATCTCTTTTGGGTGCTGTCTGATTTTAAAATAAGCAACACCGCTTCAATAATTAAACAGAGTTGATGAAACTTTAAAAGATGTCTCATTTTCATATTATAACATTCTGCAAAACAGATGCCAATATTAAAAACATTTTCATTTTGTCTCATGATGATTAGCTTATCTTGTCCTCAAATCTTTCATGATAAATGTGTTTACAAATCAAAACAATTCTAACATCCACACACTGTTCGTTTATTTTTATCATATTCATCCCCCTTACTGTTTTCTTATGTAACTGTTCTGATCGGCTTTGGATACTTTGAATCACTGTTTTCTTGTGTATACACTGTAGCCAGTTAGCAATTTTCATGCACGGGCGGGTACCTGGGTAGAACCACCGACGTTCCGCAAGCCATATGGATAGCTTCCTAAGACACATATTCCTAGGCCCATGAGGGATCGAACCCACAGCGGTGAGGTGCAAGTGATTTCAAGTCAGAGTCTCTAACCACTCGACCACAGACGC